>JAYECN010304610.1:0-76380 GCA_035222435.1 Microcambeva ribeirae | reverse complement strand
TGTGAGGAAAGGCTGAGAGAGCTGGGCCTGTTCAGCCTGGAGAAGAGAAGGCTGAGAGGAGACCTGGTCAGTGTCTACAAGTACCTCAAGGGAGGCAGTGAGGAGGATGGGGCCGGCCTCTTTTGCGTGGTGGCCAGTGATAGGACTAGAGGTAATGGCCTCCAACTGAAGCACCAAAAGTTCCACAGGAACTTAAGGAAAAATTTCTTGACCGTGAGGGTGCCAGAGCCCTGGCATAGGCTGCCCAGAGAGGCTGTGGAGTCTCCTTCTCTGGAGATCTTCCAAGCCCCCCTGGACGCAGTCCTGAGCCACATGCTGTAGGTGACCCTGCGTGTGCAGGGGGGTTGGGCTAGATGATTTCTACAGGTCCCTTCCAATCTTAATGATTCTATGATTCTAGTCTATGATTCTATGATGTATATGTGGTAATATGTATTATTTTTTAAGGAAATTTATCTGTATATTTTGTCAACAATAAATATTTTCAAGGGTAAATCAATTATGGAAAAGGGAACATTTTTTTTTTAATTAAAAATACAGTTTAAACTTTGTTCACTTGAACAGTCGTCTTATGCACTCTTACATGTCAAACATTCTGACTAATATCCCAAACTATAGATGTTAAATTAACCACCAGAGGGCACAACCAAACATAGCATGAATACAATACAATAAGCTTAGAAGTATGAGATCAGAATGGTCCTACAAAAGTGATCCAGCCTGGCATGCTGTCTTCAGTAGTGGGAAACCGCATAGGCTTTGGAAAGTGAGAAAGAGCAGAGAGAAAAGCTAATACTGAGTTCAAACAGTGGGACCTGAAAGTAATTTAGAAATATTTATTATTAACAATGAAAACTGCCTACATAGGACCAAACTAGCACTCTGATCCTGCAGTTAGGTGCATACTGGCACACCTATCCGTTCCTGTCAGTGCCAAGGACCATAATGAAAGCCATTTACTAGGAAATGGAAAAGTCATGCACTTCAGTATGCATATTCTCGGTGCCTAAAGCAATGCCATAATGATGCCAACGATTGTTACTTAAAAAAAAAGTTTTAATATTTTTATACAAATCTATGTCCACGGAGTACATGTTCAGTTTATGCCTTACGCTTTTAAAAGGTACATGGATTCTAACTGACAGGCCGTAACTACTGGCAAAGGAATCTATCTTATGTTGAAAATTTTAAACATGAAGCATGTTCTAAATACACTAATATTTGTTTGACTAGTGATCATCTTTATCCATCTGGTAGCAAATCTACTTTCAGGGCAGGGTTACACAACACAGAGAATGGATCAGCAATTTCAAATTTGAATTTCATCTCTGGGATAAACACCAAGAGTCCTATTCTGATACTGCTATATGAGTCTGTTCAATAGATTTTGTGGAAATATATTTTTTTTTATAGTCTTGTTTCATAAATGCAATTGAGAACATAAGGAATTCTTAACACATTTCTAAAGAAAGTGCTTGAATGCTTTGAAGCGTTCAAGCGTCTGTGGTTGTATCTCTGTGCATTTCCAGCTGTGCCCATTTCCATCAAACTGAGCAGTTTACAAACTATCATGATGAGCTGCATGCAGGAATTAGGGATAGCTTCACTTAATCTTCCATAGATTTAATCTAAAGTAGGCAGCATTCCAGGTACCGTACAGGCAGTCTCCAAATTTACTGGATGTCCAGGTGAGTAAAAAGAAGCACTGCTTGTTCTGGTTAAATCCCCCGTTAGATGTGGCTAGATGTGGTTAGATGGTGAGAATACAGTGGCTAGGGATAAAAATTTTCAAAGCCTCTAAGTAACTTTTAGGCTGGTTTCTAAAGTGAGTTACGGTCTGTTGAGACTGTCTAAGTCACATTTGAAAATGGGATTTAGCTTCCTAGTGAGACTGCAAGCAGTGAAGGGCAGATTCTTTACCGGTATTCATTCTTTTCTCTCTATTCATATATTAGGGAGAGAGACGGATAGACAGATAAATACCATGATATTTATCCATCTGATGGCTATGCTTTTGTCCTACTATGATATAAAAGTGCCTACCCCTTAAAATGGAATGGCCCAAAGGTTGGACCATTGTACCATAAACAGCAGAACACTGCAGGATGGGAAACCATCTACTCTACACTTAAAAAATAAAATCTCATCCCCCCAAAAAGGGGGAATGAATTCGTAAACACTTTTATAAAGATGTAGAAGTATGTAAGTTAGCACCATAATGATGTTCTTCAATGCAAAAGGAACTACCTTTTTAGAACTGAGGCAACTTACGTCATGCATCTCAGAAAGGCGTTTAGGCAAAACAGCAGACAACTGTCATATTTATTTCTGTAAGCTCACTGAAGAATGTGGGTTCTGTTAGCAAATTTGAAGAACTGTACAAGTCTACAGACCCACTGCCATGTCATTTACACACTTCAAATGATCATTTTGCCTGCTTTTAAATTATTATACCACCATGAGTTAATTGAGTCTTAGATGTACCCTTAGTATTATGTTTTATATTAGATATCACAAAACTCAATTATTGATTGACTGAGAAAAGGCCCCACGATTGATTTTGCTACATAAACTGTTCTTTATCAAAGCTACCGGCAAGCTCTTATGTAAACTTTGTTTCATTGTAAAAAGGTTCTTTTATATGAATAACAAAACTATCATCATAGCTATTCAAATTAAAATTTAATTCTGAGGATTGCTTTTTAATTCATCATTTAGATAAATGTTGGTTGTTGCTTACCCGAAAAATCCAGTGCACACACTCCTCTTTGATGCTGGCCTTTAAGCAGTGATAAACACTTAAGCGTCTGTGTGTCCCAGACATGAATAGCAGCATCTCTTCCAACCTAAATAAGAGGGCTAATCAGAATATTTGCTCATAAAAGTTCAAAGCACATGAATACTAGTAATTACCACTCTCACAACTTCAAACACTCCAGAAGTAACTACTTTTCTATTTGCTCCATTTTATCTTCTTCAAGATGAGTTTCTCTGTTCTCCTCCATTCCAGTCTTCACTTTCTTCACTGCTAATTTCCCCAATTTACCCCACTTCCCTTCTACTCTGTGCATCTATACATATAGCACTCATTCTCCCATTTTCCTCCAGTCACTGACACTAAAAGGTTTCCTTATACCCACCAGTAGCATATCTAATCCTAATTCTTCCTCATATCCTGCTTCGTGAGGTTTCTTTATCTCCCTGACATGAAAAGAATCATAACAAACATTTGACCTCAGCTTTCCCTCTGTCTGATGGAAAGTCTTTCTCTTCCTGGGAATATTTCCATATTCCTGTATTTCACATCCTGAAAGTGTCTGGACTCTCACATTTATATTTTCTCCAGACTGATTTCTACCTTTTCCCAAAAAGTGGAAGTGTCTTGCTCGCAGAGCTATATTCTCATCCTTGTTGAGTAGGTACTGGCTTCCTTCAAAGCTACAAAAGAACAGCTATATTCTCTCATCCCAAAGGCCACCTAGCTATCAACCATGAAATATCACCCTCCTGTTATTTTCATAACATTATCTCACAAGTCTAGGATAATTTCAGTTAGTGCGTCCTCCTCACTTTCCTCCTGACTAATCATGTGAAAGGACTGTACTTCTTACTCTGTTTTTCTCTGTCTACACTCTGTCTTGGAATGATTATGTTCATAAATGGTGGAATTCCCTTTTATGATGGTATATCAAGAGTTCTTCCTATCAACTCCAAACCTGTCTCCCTCTGAACAAAAATAATCTTCATTCCTTCTGGTATTTCTTAACAGAATTCTATGAATCAATTTAAAATCAACATCCCTAAATGGAGCTCTTTTAGCTTCTCTAATTATAATTCTCATCAATGTGGGCAATTTTAGCCTCTATGTCATTCAGACTGTGAGCGTCACCTTTTATTCAGCTGCCCGCTGTTCACTTCCACACAGCTATGCTGAGTCCAAATCCAAATCTCACCACTTCTTTGCGAAGGAAATGTGCAGCATCTGATTATTCTCTGCACTGACATCACCATCTAGACAATTATCTTGATTAATAACAATTGCAGTGCTGGCTTCCAGTACTGCGACTTTTCCATTCAAACTGCCACTTCATCATTCTGACCAAATAAGTCTTATTTTTAGGTCTGTCTAGTGGTTTCTTTTGAACTTTCAGTTCTTTTTTTTTTAAGGACCTTTATGATTTGGCCCTGCTTTGTTGTCATGCTAATTCATGTTGAAGACCACCATTTAAAGAGTCTTAAACAGCTACTGGCCTGCTCTCTTTAAAGACTTCCAAGCACTTTTCCTTACTTTCCGCACTAGAGTGCCCAATATAAGGAAACCTCTATCTCTGAATGCTGCCACAGTACAAAAATATTGACTTAAAGAAACCTGAAAAATTCCTAGGATGGAGAGAAAACTCCCACATTTTACATCTGAAACAGTGATTCAAAGTGAATAAAAGACTTTCGCAAGGCCACAGCATTCAACTTCCAGTGTTCCTGTTATTCAGGAATAATATAGTAGTGATGGCAAACTGCTTCCAAGTCTCAAATAGTTCCCAGTTTAAGAGTTCAACAGTTTCAGGTTCCCAAATAGTTTGGCAGGGACATAGGAACCAGTATGTAGTTTACTGATATTTAGTAGGAAATATCCCACTACAGGTCAAAGAGAACCACATTTTTTCTTGATTATAAATCATAGAGGAAAATTATTTCTATATTTTGCCAAGATCATCACTTTTAATACCCACCTGACCAGTAGCAACATAGTCTTTTACCGGGTGAATGGTCAGACTGAGGATGTCATCATCATGACCAAGATACAGCCTTTGGGTGTGTTGTTGCCTATTATATACAACAGCTACAGCAGCAATATGATAAACTACTTCACCAGTTTGTGTGTAGAACAAATTATTCCGACAGTCGTAGCCTCTATAACTGAAATATATACAAAACAAGTTAAATACTATTTCAAAAATATTATTGTAGTTTGTGTGACAAGTTGTGCAAACAAGTTGGGCATTGACTTGAAAAGTGTATGACTGAAGAAGTGTCAGCCTTGCTGGCTTGAAAATATCATAGCACATAGGTAGGGAGATTACTTCCACTAAGAGCAGGCATTCATGAAATGCACCAACCTCCTAAAGTAGTACAGATTTCACTGAAAGAACATGAAATTCATGTACACTTATATCCAGATAAGTTTTGCAGAGTATAGTATAAATCTATCAAGCATTTTTACAAACTATAGCAAACATAATCAACTTATCAGAAAAATGTGGAGCCAGAAAGCATAAATCACAGTCTACAATTAGTTTAAAAGGTAATTTTATAAAATGTAATACTGTTTTACTACTTATTTTTTATGTTGCTATACTATTATAACCTTCTCCTTTTTTTCCATGAAAAAAAAACTTAATCTATCATTGATAGTCCAAAAATTACAAATACAAACTAAATTAATTTATGGGTAAGTAGTGAAAAATGCTCAGCTGAACACTGGATAAACCACCAATGACAAAAAAAAGCAAAAAAAGTATTATCTAATATTACTATACCCATGTATATACTGCAATTTTAAACTGTCTTCAGGTGCTCGCTCTCTTTTAAGGAAGGGTACAGAGTGTTTTTTCTCTTTACTTTGTTGTTTCAGCTGAGGTAGGTCTTCTTTGTAAACCTAAAGAATAAATGTTGAAGTTAATCATTGTTTTCTACATATTTGTATATGCACATGAATCAGTAACTTCTTTTGCAGTATGAGAATTTAATATATCTTAATGTGATGTTCAGCAGATACAACACAGCATAAGCCACTATCCCCAGCCCACAGAACTTCACAAAAATCTTTTCTGGACAATGAAGTCCCCTCACATACGAGTGGCCTGGGGCTAAGTGGAAGAGTGTACTTATTTTAGAAGATTCCAGTGTCATTTTGTAAACAGGACTTTAAGTATTGTCTGGATCTTTAAGCATCTTTTAATTTTCATATTGTGCTTCAGTGTGTGTGTGTGTGTGTATATATATATATATATATATGTATGTATGTATGTATGTGTGTATGTGTGTATATATAAATATATATATATTTATATATATACACACACACTCAAAGGTGAATGTAGTGAATTAATTATACCTCGAGTTTATGGTGAAATATACAACAACCAACAACACATAAGTGATTTGTAAATGTTTCCAGAATCCTGAAGTACAATCACAGCTTCATAAATATACTAAGGATATAAAATATTTTACACTTAAATCTTTTAATAACGCTGAAACCCCGTGGCAATGATAAATTGGCTGTGGCACCAGATAAAATCCAGTATAACACTGAAATGCAGCTTTAAATTATTTGTTTTCTGTATCTACATTTCTTGTTTTTCTGAAAATGGACAATTAAATTGCTCACAAGATCCCACGTAATCTATCTGACTGCAGAAATGGAGTACTGGATTTTTACTAGACAGATGTTCATATAATTTGAGATGAGCTTTTGAAATGGTAGGTCATTAGAGCCTTGACATATTTTGTCTGGCATTCAAATGTACTGTACTCTGTTCTGAGTGTTTTCATCCATTTACTCTTGCTCCTCAGTGGCCGCTACTCAAGAAGCACAGTACTAGGATTAACACTTTCTAATGCATCTACATTACTAGAAATCTTTGTACTATTTCAGCTGTTGAAAGTTAAAAGACAAAAACAACAAAAAACACTTTTCAAGTGCATTTGCAAATGATTTCCTTTAATAAAATACAAAGTGCAACCTATGATTAAGCTTGCCTCATACTTCCTGTAAAAGCCTCTATTTTAACTTGCATACTTTGTCATGCATTAATCTGCTCAAAATATTGCTGTGTAACTACCTATAGCTATTTTCTCATTTAAGTTTTTAATTCCAGATGTCATTTTTGGCACATAAACAGTGTGGAGGAGGATGCTGATTTGAAAGCAGAAGAAAATTCAGGAAAAAGAGGAGGAGGAGGACAGGACAAGCATTCCAGTGAGACTTCGAATATAGGAAAAATTGAGAAGAAAATCAGACAAAACCTCTGCTTTATCTCTGAAATAAGGAGATAAAATAAGCTGTTATCTGAATGACCTCCCTCATTTACTGCAGAATCTATGATGTGAGACAAAGAAAAAGGCTTGTACGTGGCTAAAGCATGAAACATTAGATATGATCCTTCAGTCTTCTAGAAGGCTGCTCCATGTTGGTGATCAGGCCACTCAAATCAACTTGAACTTGAGCAGGTGACTGCGCATTTTTTATATACTAAATTCCTAGTACGGGATCCCAGCTCTAGTTTGCAGAATTTGTGACCTTCCACCATTGCAATAAATAAGATAACAGGTCAAGCCAACAGATAACAATCTACTTATAATGACAGCGAAAATTAGGTGCTGGGTATTTAAGGTAAGAGCCAGAATAAGAAGAAAGGCAGCAGAATAAATACCATTTTTTCCTGTTTCCTTGCCTTGAAAACAAGGATAACATCATATATATTTCCATACATTTCCATATTATTTCCATCCAAAGCCATATTTCCTTACATTCTGTAATACAGATCAATGCTGTAAAGCACTCAGTATAATGAATAGAATGGTAATATTAATGAGGAAAGTAATACTTCTGCCTACAGAGACATGTTTGGCAGTAACAAAGGCCATGAAACTGACTGTTGTATGAAAAAGGATTGAATATCTTCTTGTCACCTAGGCATTAAAGATCCTATATACCAAATGAGGTAGAAATCCTGCAGAAAAGAAATAATCATAATCCATGCACCTAAAAAGAGATAAACTGTGATTTATTACGGCATTTTCTAAACCTTATGCAACTTTGTGATTTGAATAATGTTTTTTAATAGAGTTGTGTGAATGTAAAGTTATGGTGCAGGTTGGGTGAAGCCTCATGCCAAAGGGCAGAGTAAGAAAAACCCGTTTCATGAAAGAAAGGGAGCCAGGAGCTGAGCATGATGACAAAGCCGGCTGAGAGCGCAGCCTCGCTGGCACGGGTGCAGTGATGTGGGCACAGAGGTCCGGTGACAGTCACCATGTTCAGCCAAGAGTCCAGGTCACCAGACAAGCCCATGTGATTAAGCAGGTCCAACGTCAAATTAGGAAGTCAAATCAGTAATTCTGGATCCGGTTCTGAGATAGTAACCAGGGACAGTTACTGGTCTTGAAGGGTTAAGTCAGACGGTGCCTGGCAATCACTGCCCACAGTTCAGTGATTGCCAGGTACCGGCCATCATGACAAGGCAAGTCTAACGTCAAGGCAGAAAGTCAGGCCATGCTACAAACTGGTGGGGTACGTGGTCAAGCACAAGCAAGGCTGCAGTGAAGCTGCAGTGCAGCTCAGGGGAGGCCAAGGGAGGGAGCTTTAGTTTAGAAGCTGCTGTGAAGCAAACTGGAAAAAGCCTCCACCGTGACATCTTTCTAGCTCATTCTTCAAGACAGCTCATACCAGGGATTGGCCTTAAGCAACCACTAAATGTCCAGAACAGGAGGAATGTGCTCAGGCCCTGACACTCCAGCAAAGCTGAAGGGTGTAACATGTCATTTAGTTAAGATGAATGTAAGTTGTTACGATATTTTGAAGAAATAAAAGCCACAATTCAGAACATGGAGCTCTTATAAAATAAGACACAACCTAAGCTATGTAATGGAAGGGATTTTAGTGAAGACTCCAAGTGAAAAAGATGACTAAAGGCACATGCAGAAGTATGCAGAAGTACACAAGGTACTGGGAAAGAAACCAACAAAAATTCAGAGAGAGAGAGAGAAGCATTTGCAGTATGATTATGCGGAAAGAGATAACTGTGAGTTGTGGGGTTTTCTGGGGAGAGAGGAATATTAGGAGATCACTGAGTAGGACTTGAAATTTGAAATAAAGTCTTGTTAAACTCCAACTATGTTAGAAAAATAGGGTAATTCTTTGTAAATAAATGGAATTACACCAGTCAATTTCAAACTGTTATCAATTTTTCCTATTTATGGAAGCAACCGACAAAATTCTAAACAAAGTCCAACCTCTTCGGCCAAAGCAGAATCAGCGTTATACCCTGACAGTCTGTAAAGCCAGGCTGAATCGTTCTGTTAAGTTCAATTAAAATTAAACCGAATTTCAAAAGATTTAAAATCAAAATATAATGAATACACATTAGGTGCTTACTTTAATCAAAATAATACAATAACGGACATAAACAATACTAAGAGATCAGTTTAACAGTGTGGAATAGGACATAGCACGCCTCAAGAAATGGAAAGAATCCTCATTTGATTTGTTTTCTTCTTACACAAAAATAATCTATTTTAACTTATTTTAGAAAACAGTTGTACTGAAAATTGAAAAAATTATTAAGTATATTAAGTGATTTTTTCAAACACTTTGGTTCCTAAAAACTAGGCAGATGTTAATTCTTGGATACTGTTGCCCTTGGGAAATTAAAAGAACCTATCACCAAAGAATATATAATACTGGCCCTCATTAAGAGGACTGAATACTTCACATGTTCTGAAACTGGCATACAAAAACTCTGTTTTGAAAAATATCTTTCTGAATTTGATGGGACTGAAGAGTCTTCTCCAACACCTCTCATCAGAACAAGAATAGCAATGAGTTGTGTTGTGCTCTTTCAGACACATTCTGTATTCTAATAAACGGTTTTATAGTAACCAACACTTCTTGCTCAAACCCTTCCAAATTCTCATCTGCAGCTACAGTAAACTCTGCTTTTATGCATATTGTTGTGTCAAGAGCTAAATACTGTCAAAATAATAGCCTTAAAGTAGGCTGCTGAATTAACTGCAGACCTCTTTTACTTATCTTCACCGAATAGTCAGGATACCCCACCTGACAATTGGATTTACGTCGCTGCATACCAATCTGTACTCACCTGACGATCATAGTTGATTTGAGCTTCCTGCTCTATGTCAGAATCTAGTTCTGGCACATCAGATAAATCAGAATCTGATTCTTCACTGTAAGAATCAACATTGCCCTCTGCACAAAAAAAAAACCCAAAAAAACCACAGATATCTGTTCACAATAAAACACAATATCATATTTCCATAAAATATAGACTATTTGCAAAACAGTATGTAACAACTTCAGAAGCTTAAGCTTAAATCACATGGGCTGACTCAATGCATCAGCTTTCATCTCTCTTTTTCCTGTTTCAGTGCCTGGGGCACGAGGGGGCAGGAGGAAGGAGAAGAACTGAGCACTAGCACATTTCCATCATCTGAGAGGATAATGATTTCTGTATGTAGGCTTTGGAATGAAATCATAAAGAAATATTAAGTCTTTTTTTTTCTCTCTAAAGATTTGCCATAGCAAAGGTTTATCACTAAATTATGCAGATTCTGAGAGGCTTTTTGCTCTTTTGCTGAAAGGATTCCAGTTTTCATCAACTGACATGATGTATTCGTATGGCATTTGTAGAATATTCTATCATGAATATCACAAAAAAAAGTTCTGAAGAACAGCTATCATATTCGCAACTAACAGGTAATTAATAACTCAACTTTTGTAGTCAGACTTCTAAAGACAAGTTAGATGGCTACTTATGAAAACTGACTTTGATCTAGTAGTCTCCCCTCAAATGTCTTTTTTGGTATGCTTTGACAAATATTACCTGCATATTCCTAAACATACAAGAGTGGTGTCTGCAAAAGAGTTTTTAATGAACCCTGCATGAAACAAATAACAGACTATAAAAAGTAAAGGGTCATGTTAAGACATGAAAAGTATATGCTATTTCTGGCATTTATCATAAAAGCATTTTCTGTTCATTCAAAAAAATGCTGCATTTTTTTCTTTTCGAAAAAATACTGTAAACAAATACTCAGAAGAGATCATTTTTACCTTGTGGAGCTGTTTCGAGGATACCATTTGTTATACCTTCTGGAATAAATCTCCACTGAAAAACAGAGTGATCAGCACCTCCTGTACTTAAAACCCACTGAAAATCATGGGACCAACGGACATTGGTTACATGCGCTGAATGGCCAACATACTTTCTAAATTTAGCTCCTGAAGCATGGAAATAGAACTGTTAGTATGCAAGAAGAAAAACAATTAATATTGTACCTAAAAAAGTTAGAGACTTTTAATGGAAATAGTCTAAATAAGTATAAAAACTGAAAAAAAAATAGTTATAAAAATATTTTAGTGTCTGAAAAGATTGTTTTGATATTCTAGCACTACTAGTGATTATAATATAAAAATAAATGGCATGAAATAATATGAACTATGTACTCCTTTCAGTTTTCAGAAAAATACGGAAACATTGGCAGGAAGTATATACAGAAAAAGAGTAAAATTTTTCTTTTTATGTTCATTAATGCTAATGTGAATTACTCACAAGTATGTGTTTACACATAAATTTAAACTCACTATCAGAAAATATACTCATATCAACTTAAACAATGAAGATCATTGTAAGCCAAAAGGTTCTTTTATTTAGTTTTATAGTATTTACACATATTACAGTGCAAATGCTGAGGAATAAAAAACTATCCTAAAAGAGATGAACAGCTGAAAAGAGATGAAGAGATTCAAACATGTATGAACTGAACAGTTCATACAAAACGACATTCACACATGCTAACAAAAAGTGAAAATCCATCAAAGTTTCTGAAATTGTTACTGGCATAGATTTTGCTCGTTTACAGTAGCGCATCTGGTGTTGATGCAGTTTTGATATGATGTAAAGTCTTACTGAGGTCATTCTGAAAATGTCATACCTGAATAGCACATGTTAAACTCTACATTCACAACAGTTTTCATTCAAGTACATTTATGTTGGCAGGAAGGTACTGGATACATATAGGTTAATTTCTCATCTTTATGTCCACGAATACTAATGTGAAATGTGCACATACTATTTTGAATGATATCAGTTTTTTGAAGTTCTCTTCCTCATCTCCTGCAAGCCTCCTGGAAGGACCATTCCCTGCCGTTCGACTACTGCCTTGCTGCGCCTGCTGTCAGCCACATTCACTGCTCCTACCCAGACTTCGCTTTATGTCAGTGTGAAACAGCATCTTGTTGAACAACGTTACTGGTTCTTGCCTTCTAAATATAGTGTAAGTTCTCCGAAACATCTGCTTATCTTGACTATTTTTTGAGATGAATGTCTGTCATCATGATTTTGCTCTAAGCTACCCCTTCACCTCCACCACTTCCCCTCCTTCCGCTGGCCTAAGACAGGTCTTTCGAAGCATCCTGTAGAGACACCTCCCAATTAAATATGTTTCCCCATCCTGCCTGCTACATGCAGCTGCTCCGCAGGCAGCGGTTACTAAAATAAGTCGGTTTTAATGAGCGTAGGCAGCATGGGAAATGCACGCTGCCTTCTGTCTGAGGTCACGGTGAGGAGTCAGCGCTCTGCGCAGACCGAAGTCCCAAGGAAGAAGGACAGGCTCTGTGCTCAGCCATCTCATGGCGTATCAGGTATTGTATTTAATAAGAATATTCAAGGATTCAAGGATAAGGATTCAAAACCTGACTGTAAACACCACACTATTTGCGTTCACGTAAATACCGTTATGCCACCTAACTACTGCCTGTGACAATGTGGTCTGCACTGATGAGGGGCACTCCGGCTCCTGTTCACTTTAGCGCGATTCCTCCTGAGAGAGGAGCGCAGAACTGCTATTTAATTTACAGTTACAACAGAATCTTTGATTCTATTCTAATACATAATTTGAATATTTTGTAACAGAGGAAAATAGATGAACCTGTATCAGTGGTCTCTGCTAGAAATATTTCAAGAGAAATTCAACACTACCTCATCCAATTATTTGATGCTGTGAATGGCACTACTGAAAATGGCAATTTATATGCAGACAAAACATGTGTGAAAGGACAGGCTTTCCAATTTCGGGAAACACACATAGAGCATTTTTTACATGGCCTGTCATTTTGCTATAGTAACACATAAAGCAAAGCAGAACATACATTTGAAAATTAAAAGACACATATGTGCTTAACAGATGTAATTTATGCACCTGCATATACCTATGTTTGCAATCTTTAAACTCTTTTAGATTGTGTAAATTTTTTCAATTTATAGAAAAAAGCTAACATAAGCTTTTGTTTACCTCTTTCACATTAAAAAGTGCTACCAAGCTTTACAGAATAAATCACATAATTAGGAAATAAAAGAATATAAAAAGTATAGGCAACAACTAATAGTTGTTTTTCAGTGACACTGTCTTGAAATTACAGCATTATATATAAACAATCATTCTACATTATCAATTTAATAGAACTACAGATGTTTAGATAAATGAAGATGTAGTCTCTGCTTTTAAATATAAAAACATATTAGCCCACAAAATAATCTGAATTATTTTATGTTAATATGACACGGTGAACATTTTTAAGAAAAATCAAAGGACAGAATTTTACTTCTCTTATCAAAAAAACAGACACAGTAACCACGCCCTGGGATTGTTTCTTGGAGGACAATTTTAGAAAAATATTATACAAGAGTAATAGCTCATTTGTAATAGCAGATATTTTCCAGATGGTAAAACAAGGATATTCAACTAAATGTCAAAGGTCTAAAAATAAATAAAGAAAAAGCAAGAGAACTGCACTGCAAAGTGACAAGTATCTTCTCATTACAAACTGGTCTATAAAAAGTGTTACAGAAACACAAACCATTAGCCATGCCATGGAAACATCACACACACCAAATAATCATCTTAGAATCAGCAAAACTTCAGTCACACAATAGTGTACATTTCATTACTTTTTATCAAAGCTGTGAATAGGTATTTTGATGAAATAAGAGCCTACATTATTATATTAGCATAATATTAGTTCAATATATACATATAACAGGAGGCTTACCATTGCATTCTTCAGAAATACAAAGCACTGTCTTACCTTTCTTTAGGCATGGAAATCTGAATAATTTAACCAGTCCAAAATCATCTCCAGTCACTAGCACTGAACTGTTGTAATTTCCATCCACAGAATTGACATCTGTAATATTTGTGTATTTTGGCCAAATTCCATTCACTTCAGATCCTATCACACAGGTCCATGAAGTCCAATGAATTCCTTTGATCTCATCTTTGCTAGTTAGGTGCTTCCCAGCTGAAAATATGTGAGTGAATGTACTGTGTCATCATCTATTTTTCAGTAAACCATCTTTCCTTTCATAATAGTTGTTTATTTTTCTAATGCATCTATACATTTTTCTATTTTTTAGTTTCAATACACAAAAGGGATGATTCAAAATTTTATGAGTATAATCTCACAATTGTGGTATTTGAGCATATCACACGTGTTAAATGTTATAATGCTGCATAAGGACATTTATGTACTATGAATTCCTAGAACACTTTTAAGTGCAAGTGCTATAAAATTAATAATACTAAGGCAAATTTTGATATAACACTACATATAGCAATTGTTAGTTCTGCTTATACAATATCATTGAAATTTAAATATTTGGTGAATTCATGAGTCTGTGGTACTTTTTTAAGCTTGTTTAGCTATATGAAATTAACTCATACTAACCTTCTTTGGTTTTCAGAACTGCTAAATATAGACAGAAGCTTTTAACCTTTATTCCAGAATGATACTAAGTTATCAGTGATATGTGGTCCAGTGGATTTCTTGCTTGATAGACTATTCCAAGCTTTTACTATAAATGTTTATCAAACACAACTAAAGCTTCTCATTCTAAATATGTGCTTAATGTGCCTTGGATTTTATCAATGCACTAGTCATTAATAGTTATCAAAACGCCCATGTATGCTCTAACTATTCTTGTTCTCTATAGACAAAAAAAGGATAGGGAAGATAAGAGTTTGGAAACTTTAAGTGAATCCAATTGAACTTGAACAGTTCAAATTTAAATTAACACTGTAATGACAGTGAAGAAAGGTCTAAATCACCTGAATTTCTGATGAAGATAATATCATTTCAGTCTAGAGTCAATGGAAAGACAGATTTTGAATTGAACTGAGAACATGCAAGAAGCTAGAAGTAGCTGCCTATCAAAGAGACAAGACAGGGCCAGTCAGGTTATTTCAAAATTTACATCTAATTTGGATAAGAAAAATACAGTCTTGACTCCCCATGCTAGGAATGTTGCTGAAATAGCTTAAATGAGAACAAAATCTTATTCCTAAAGTTCCCTTTCCTTTCTCTGACAGAGCCTTCTAATTACTAAAAAGCATTCTCAATTAAAGATTAGAACAAATCAATTATTTATCATGTTGTTACAGATTAATTAAAAATGGTTTTACAGGACTCTTATTTCTCAGAGGTGACAAGCAGGATTGTAAGCACAAGGTGCCAAGGACAGGGCATATATATATTACTGCAGTTGAAGTCCTGAACAACTAAGGAAACGTGTTCTTTCACATAAATAAATGGAAAAATCCTCAATATTATACAATTGGTACAGATTCTTTTTTTTTTCCTCTCCTTTTTCTTCTTTACATTGATGATGTGAAAATACTGCTGATCACAAACGATTATGAATTTTATATTCGTACTCTAATCCCATTTGACACCGAGTCTTGTTCCAAAGGTGTAAAAGGTATTGCGATAACATGGATGATACCACATTGTAGCATTTCCAACTCACTTCAAACTTTCTAAATTCTTTCCTGTGGTTTTGGCTGGGTGGCTGCAGTCACAACTGTTCTGGACTTCTGTTCTTTTTGATCTGCATCTTGGCCAGGGCTTTCAGGGCTTGCATTTGGACTGTCAGAGTTTAGCAGTAATAGTGGAATATTATTTCTACGAGTGAATCTTAACACTGAAAACATTCACTTTTTATCAATGCTTTAATTTTATCCAAGCCATTCTCCCACTTGCAATAATTAAATTCTTCAAAAATGTTTTAATCGCTAATCCTAATTCATCATTTGAAGGAAATGCTACTGGGCCAGACATCATTTGGTAGTTGTTTATGAACTAAAATCTAGTTCTCAAGTAAGTCAGTCTGTAAAAGAATTAATTGGTAGGTAAAAATGTACAATTTCACATGAATAGAAATGCAGAAGGAGCTTTTACTTAACCAAAAATGAAGGTGGGTACAGATTTTAAAAATGAGCAGTAGTTATTTATATATGTTCTATTCAAGAAACTCTGATTCTGGATTTACTATTTATATCATATTGCTCTCTTCAAATTCACACCATAGTTTTCTTGCCCATAACATGAGCTACTTACAAGGCATCTTGTAGAACAGCCTCTCTCCTGCACCATCATTGGTTTGCAAGTATTTACTATCCACAGACCAGTCAATATGAGTGATAAAACTAGAGGATTTGTTGCATTCTCCAATCTTTTTGTACCGCTGAGCAACCGCATAGATATCCACCGGGCCATCATTAGAACCGACAGCAAGGTAAGACCCATCTGGTGAAAATTTCATTTCATGGATTACTTCTTTTCGGTCTTTAATATGAACTACCTCTGTCATGTCTCTGCAAGAAGCAATAGTGAAAACGTAAGCTGTAGACTTGAGAGCACCCCAATCCACAGATATTTAAGACAAATATGAAGACAGAATACTTTATATATACACTGAATACTTTATATGAATAAAAAAAAACAGATTTCAGAATATTTTTTAAAGCTCCTCCTGCTTTCATTGGTTATAAACATGTTTAAAGCAAAAGCTAGAAAAGAAGCGGTATCTATCAATGATTCTCTTCATTCTACTCACCTAGGGGTAAAAAAAGAAATAGATGTTTGAGTTCTGCAATCTTACCTTACTCTAAGAACAATGAAGGAGCCATCTTTCATTCCAAGTGCTAACTGTGATCCATCCGGACTGAAAGACACACTGCGCACAGCTTCTTCCATATTACAACGAGCTATCAAGGCATGGTCAGCAAGACTCCATAATCTGCATTAAAGGAAATTGAGCACAGTAGCAGATTTATTTCTGACTACACAATATTTCAGTATCATTAAGAGTAAAAATGAAATGTCTGACTTTATTGAGAAATCTATGCGTCAAGGGACACACAGAAACATACTTGCAAAATCTGAAAACTACTTACCAATCTAGAAAAGAAAAAGGGTCTACAATGCCTGCCTCAATCAATATATAGAGACAGTATTTTTCTTATAATACTATAATACTGAAGGAAGCTTTCAGACACCTTCAGCTGAAGTTCCAGATTCAAATTTCTTTCAAAATAAAGGAGTATTTATTGCTCCCAGTTCTAGCAGGGATTTAATATTAGATCTGAACACATATCTATGATGGCAGAAAAGAAGACACTGAGAAGGAAGACCCTGAAGCTAAATGACACAATGGTTATGTACCATCTTCAGACTCTACTTCTCTGATATAATTCAATTCCCTTAGTTGCATAATTAAAAAATGCAGTTTTCTGTAGACAGAGAGGGTCAATGCAGATCGGTCTGAAATTTTCATTGGAAGTGAAAGGAATACTCAAAGAGCGTAAACATTCAAATCATGGGGAAAATCTCCTTGCCATAACCATGAATGAACTAGTAGACAATACTGCATGCTCATTTGCAATATTTTAAATAAATAGAATCAATAAAAACATGCCCCAAATGGGGAAAATCAAACATTTCACCTATATTTAGGGACTGAAGGGAGTTTTCCAGATCACTACAACCTGGTTAGTCACATCACGTTAAGTTAGCACTACCCAATTAAATTTATTTGATGGTATTGTGGTAAGTCTACTGCATTTCTAAAAAAAAAATAAAAGAATATTTATTAAATAGTAGATTATTTGTTAAATTCAAGAAAATAGTGATTAGTACAAAACTGTAACACAGTGCTGGATAAAATTTTATATCAAGCTTTGCAGAAAAGGAACAATTAGCCTAGATGGAAGATTCCACTGGAATTTCTAGGTACAATGTTTGGAATAACATTTAATATTTTTACTAAAGACACTGGCACAAAAGATGAGAATGCTCATGAAATTCGCTATTGTCAGCAAGCTGGGAGGAGCCCAGATCTTTATTTATCATACTGTAAAAACCAGACATTTCTTGAGGATGAAAAATGGAATGGAACTTAACCATGTACAGTCCAAAGTACATTCTTTCAGATTCTTAGGCCTAGACCTGCACTGTATGTTTGAGGTACCACAAGTGCAACCAGCAAAAGGGAATAAGATCTCACACTATCTTTCCACCACAGAATGTCTATGCTCCATGAATGAGTTGTAGGCAGGAATAAGGAAATTTGATCCTAAAATACATCCTGGGAGTTATTTCTGTAGGTACAAAAAAACAGTAACACACAAAGTAAGACCTCAGCTGGCATGTTCTTCACAAATTCTCTCAAGAAAAAACAAATAAAAACAGGAAGAGATACAAGGAAAGATTACTGTGATGTTCAAGAGAAGATCGTATCACATTAAAAAACAAAACAGCTTAATTTTTATACTTTTGTGAAATAAAGACTAGGAAGGGATAATATTGCATCTAAAAATACATCAGTAGGATACTGCTCAAAAGAGAATGAGTTATACTGAAGAGCCATGCTAGCACTAGAACAAATAGCACATACAGAACATGAATACAGCCAGAAAAGAAGAAGGTTTCTGCCATTGCAGGAGTAACATTTTGATACAGCCTTCAAGGAAGTAAAGATAAGAGTTTGATAAATTTAGTAAAAGGATTAGGTTACTTGATTGCCTGCACTGAGAAAGGATGATACTCTATGACCTAAGAACTTCTTTTCAAGCACAATCCCTTTGGGAGTTGCCAGGAGCATATTAGCAGGGTCAGTCTAGAATAAACATCCCTGCAAGATGCTGGTTTGCAGCTGAGACAACTCAAGGATCATAAATGACTTAGAAAAAAAAGACTTCTCTGTGAAAAAAATGATTGAAGTGAGGAAAAAAAAAAAAGAAGTGGGATGCTAGCAATGTTTTCAGAGACAAAACGTAAGGAGGGTTCACATTTAAGACTTTCAGCAGGCTGGCAACAGAGAGGCTGGGAGTACCCAGTACAACAGGGAATGAAGCAGAAAGGATTTGGAAATACTGCAAAAGAAACATCAAGCTAAAGTTTCCCTCCAAAACAGTTGCTTCCACACAGATCACATTGCCCAATATGTCAAAGAGTAACTGCTACACATGCAAGTGCTAGCTGAATAATTCAGTTCTGTAAATTAAAGTTATGAATTAATGGAAGAACAACTTGAAATAACAGTCTTACGTTTTGCACCAAAAAAGCACATTTTACACATATGCAGGCATTTGTGCACAAAACTGACACAATACTTGGTTTTCCTTATGAAAAGTGGAAATGTATCTTTTCTGGAAATTTTTTTGCGCATCGCTTTTGCAAAAGTTAATCTAATAAACTCTTATTGTACAAAAAAGTATATGTATTTTCCAAGGTAAAGACTACTTTTACCATTCTTTGGCAAGTTTGCTTATGTATTTAAATGATTCATTAAAAAAAAATAACCTAATAGGATCATCGTTTTCTTAGTAAATATTCCAGCCTTTTCTGTCATACACCTGACAGATGATTTTATTTATTGGAGCACATACTGATTCCAGCCTCCCAAGAGGCTTATTTAGCAACCACTTCATACACAGAAAAAGCCAGAGCTGCTGACAGAAACTTTACTGGCTTATTCCTCTCACTGGCACAACAGTGCTGCAGAAGAAAAACAGCCTATAAATATTCAAAGTGATTCATATAAAAATAGGATTCTATGTCAATCTTATGAATACAGGGAACGGAAACAGATTATTCAAGAAAGACAGACAAGGACAGCAGGGATGTTCTGCCAGGACAGAGCTACTCAGTGGTCCTGGAGCTACACAATATTACCACCACATTACAAATGGACATGCATGATGACCACAGAACAAATGTAATGTATTTGGCTGGAGTCTTCCTTCAGCTATACTAAGACAAGAGCTGTATTACCATATGCTAGCCTAGAGCTCCATAACAGAAGTCCAAACCCTCCAACTGGCTTCTTCCCTTGAGGGCACTAGCAAGTTAATGGCAGCGTTGCAGCAAGAACTGACTTGCCTACCAGAATGCAGGCAGCAAGAGTTCGTGTCTGCCTGCAAGATGGTGAAGAGAACTCCAAAGAGAAGAGACACCCCTGTCTTCAAGGGTTCACAAACTGAAAGAAATAATAGTAAGGTGTAGGAGACAGGGAGATAACACAACCATTGGGGACAAATGGTCTCCCGGAAGACTCTCCAGGCCCTGTAGGTGCTTCTGGCAGACAGGAAAAGGAATGGTCAGAAAAGTTTTGCTCAGTGTCTTGAACCTCACGTAAATAATTAGTTGCAACAGGCAGTGTCCATGCCTGGCTGAGATGATTCACAGTAACTGTGTGGGTATGGAGTATGTTCAGTAGAGGCAGAATCTTAGAAGAATGTAACCTTTAAATTTTCCCAAGTATATGGAAATACTTAACATTTTTAGAGGTTTATCAATTGGCCAGATTTTAACAGGGATAAGAAAAGAAACATCCTTGACACTGTGACAACTTCTGCAAATACACATACAAAATTCAAATCTCTACTGCAAAGGCTGGAGGCATCTTATGGCTAAATATCTGGAAGATCTTTTATAGTGGTAAAAGCGCATTTTCTTTCATCTTATTTTCTGGCACTTTGATTGAATTGTTTTTTTGGTGAAAATTTCTAAACACTTCTGGCTGAGGCAAATACCTGCTGTGTAAAACTCTGGCCAAATGTTTTAAGGATTTAGATTTGTTGTACAGTGATAATGGAAGAAAAACACCATTCTCCATTTAAATACCTACCCTTGCTGTTCAGAACAGTAATGAGTAAATACTTAGAGTGGAGTATAGAAATTCAGCATGTGTTTTAAACCTAAATACTTGAACACAAATTCTGATTAGTTTTATATGATGTGTGGAGCATGGATCTGAGGACCGATGATGTTCAGGAACACAGAGAAAAAAGCACTGACTTAATGGAATCATAACAGAAGGTGAGAACATTTGTTATGAAATTTCTGTAAATCCTTATTCACTGTGACACTAGCCTTTAAATAAATTATAAATATGTCAAATCTGTATTGGTTAAAACATTACGTACATGAATGAATATAGGAAAACAAGTTTTAGCCTTACCGTACAGACCGATCATCGCTGCCAGTGACAGCTAAAGGCTTCTTTGGATGGACTGCCAGGGCCCAGAGCTCCCCTTCACAATGACCCTGCATAATCAGCATGGGTTTATCTCTCTCTCTCACTAGCACCTCAAATATTTCACTGTCCTGTGTCCCTGCTAAAAGTCTGTCTGCTTTCCAACAGACACTTCGGATGGACAAACCTGACAGGGGACAGAATAATCTTAGATTAATGGCAATGATGAAACAAAGTGATATGAATACAGTGAAGGTCAAATTGACTTCAGGAGTTAATTCATAACAACTGTCACGTTTTGGATTTAAAGGTCTAGGACACGTTACTGCTGATTTAATCTCAAAATAGTTCTGTTGAATTACCTCCGTTATACAGAAAAAGAAATGCCAAGAGACAAAAGACTCAATCCTGGGTTCCTGTTGCAATCATTCCTGTTGCCTGGCATCTCAAGAGATTAAATTCTTGTGCTTTGCCTACAACTTGGGAATTACTTTAAAAAATTAACTTGACATGATTTAAATATAGTCTAAATTTCAAATTACACAATGTTTCTGACTGAAACTGCTTTTACTCCTCTTTACAGTACTTCATATTTTTAGCATATATATGTATATATTTATTTTTAAATGCATTTCAAATTTAAGTGGTTCTACCACTAGAAATAGCTCGGGCTACATATTGATAAGAAAAAAATATTAAACAGCTTACTAGAATGTACAGGGCATTTATGATAGAAGATAGAAGATTTATCATCCTTAAGTTCTGCCGTTTATTTCTATATATTATCCTTAGAGTTTTAACACAAGGCTATCACTAATAAAAAACCTAACTCATTCCTCCTATAGAAGGAGGAAAAGGAAGAACGCTTTAAGTAAAACAATAATGACTTTATAGCATTCACTGGTTGACTGCCTGCAGTGTTTATATTTTCCGTTCCATTATATCAATATTTTAAACTTTGGGTAATAGGGCTAGATACTGTGAAAAAATTAATGAATAAAAAATCCATTTGTCATGTAGTCAAGGTCGATCATGTCAAGCTTTTAACATCTTTTGGAACAGAAGTCACAACGCAATTAAGTCTTGGTCACATAAATAAAATATATTGTAAAAACTGTCTCTAAGATTAATTAATCTTCATTTGCCATCTTGCTAATTTCCAGTACCACAAAATGTCCTTTTGTGACATCTAAATTCCTTACTGAAGTTTTGAATTAGGTCTTCTTTTCAAAAACACCAAAGGAGTGAAGGACACACAGGAATGAAGTTCCCATATTAAGTAGAAAATGGGTATTGGTAAGTCTCAGCATACAAAATAGATCTTTTAATGTTTTCTGTGAAGTACTGCACACATGGAAAGATATTCCATTAACAGATGTTTGCTAATATGCATGCATATTTAACTCAAAAAGCCATGCCCATGATCAAATTGTTCCTGGGGATGGATCTATTTTTAAAAGTGGTTTTGCATTGCTCAGTAAAGATGACCAATGAATTAGTATTTACAGAAGAAAACCCTTCTAGAAAGACATTATGAGTTTGAAAGCCACTGCCCTTGTCAACTGCTTTGGAAAAAAACAACTGGAATGGAGAGACAGAAAGCCATAGGTAAGCAGTTAGGGTTACCCCCATTGCTTGAAGTTAAATATAGGTTTAAACTAATCAGTGCCATTGATATAGCTGATGATGAAACAGATTTTCCAAAATCTGTTAACACACAAGCACTAAATGGAAGTGATCACCAGTGCATGACACTCATGACAGCAGAAAAAAAAATAGTGGCATAATAGGAATATATTAGGCAGGTAAGAGGTGTATTACATTGAAGAATACAGTGTGAGAGAGAGAAAAAACAGGATTAAAAAAGAAAAAAAGCGTGTAGACAGCAAAAAAGGAGGTGTCCAAGTAGCTCAAATGTTATTAACTGCAGTCATTCCCAGGTCCCAAATTTTTGCCATTGCACTAAACTTAGCTGCTCTCCTCTGTCTCTTCTCACTCAATAGCATCTCTAATGAAAATTTTCTTTCAGTTAGCACTTCCTTCATTTAGTTTAAGTTCCATCAAGATCATAATTCTTTCTTCATGCAATCTGTAGAAGAATAGCTACATTCTTTTTGCAGAGAGCATGCTAGGAGTAGACGCCCTTTACAACTAAATTATGGCTTTTTAATGTAAGTCATTACTTTGAAGTAATGGAGCAATAATTTTCCATCAAGGTTCTGGTAACAAAAGTCAATTAGAACGAAGTGAAGTCCACTAAGGTCAGTTTTGCACCAAATGTGGTCACATTCCAGGAAGAGTTAGAGCACAAAACTGTTCCTCCTCTGGTCTCACAAATATGGGGATAGAGCTCCCTCCAGAATCACTCACAAGGAACTATGGAAGTGGAATATGCACAAATTTCCTGTTCTGGCACTGCCTTCTTTGTGTGGTCCTGCCCATAAATTACTCTGACTTTTGTTACAAACAGACTGTTCATCTGTTCGTACTCATACAGATTAGAGTTACCATCAATCACATTTTTAACAGCCTTGTTTCATTTACATCAGTGATTGTTTCCATTTTGGGGGCAGAACTTGGCCTCAGGAGTTTCAAAGAGAGTCAGGATCTGTCTGTCCCACATACACAAACTTATTTCCCCTAATTTTTAGCTATTATTTCTAAACTGCTGTAAATGCTCTTAAGCAACTACTACCGTTTTTCTCTAGAAATGTAAGTATTACAATACTGGTTGTAAAAACATATATTAAGCCAGAATTACACAGTGAGTGGTCAACTAGCTGGGGGTATTTGACAATTCTGGGGGACTAAATTCCAGTTCTGAAGGGCAATACTCAGGTAAACTGCTGCAGGCAAAGTAGTAGAGGAATTGTTTGTCTAAGGCTGCTGGCAGCTTGCTTGTTGGATGTGCCTAGATACTGTAAACCTACGTGTTTGCAGTCATTAGAATTATCAGCCAATCTGATTTAAGTAAGATGAAAATAAAATATAACATAATGATCTTACTACTAGAATACAGGCCAGAATACAGGTAACTAAGGAAAAAAGTCCTTCTTAGTGGCCTGCTGCTATTCCAATGGCAGTTTTAATATGACAACCGTTTACAAATACATCTTAAGAAGCAGAGTTAACCAAGATAACTATAAAAAAGTCTGCTGCCAAAAGCATGTAATGCCAACCTCAGGCCAGCAAACAGACTGCTGTCCTCTCAATCCAACTGGTCTGCAAAACTCCTAGAAGACTAGACTGTTAGGAGAGCTTGATAGAGGTAATCTCAACGGAGATTAGTGGTTTGAAAGTGGAACAGAATGATAACTAAGCCTATAGGAAATCTGATTAGGTTCTACAAATACAATGGCCAAGGCTATAACATTAACCTCTATTTAATATGCCAAGTGCTACCACACCAAATGAACCTAATGGAGTGCTCAGATGCTCCGCAGCAGGTTATAGAAATCTCAGTTAATTAAATGAATTGCAATTAATTAAAGCATGCTTAACTTCATTCACCTATCTTTTTGTGATTAACTGTTTTTTACTTATCGTCTTGTATTTGCATGGTGTGGAAAAGCAAATACAAGCATTTGTTTATACTCTGAAACATGGAAATCTCTTCAGGCTATATCAGATTACATCTCTGTCAAAGGAAAAAAAAAAAAAGGAACGCAGATCTTAAATGTAAATACAGTCATTAAGTAAAACGCCAGCAATATGCAGAGATGTTTACACTTTAAATGAAATTGTATCATAATCCATTATCTAGTTGTTTCAAAACCTATTAAAGTAATAAGCTCATTACCTTTATATCCTTGTTCAGTCTCCCTGAGATCAATTTTAGTAATTGGTTTGAAATCAGTGTCCCATAAACGAATGCAACCATCTCTCCCTCCAGTGGCAAAGCCTTCCTCACAAGCGTACATACTAAAAATTCCAGCCTGTTAACCAACAGTATAACAACTTTTAAAGTTCTTTATGATTGATTTACAAACATAAAGTGAATGTTTTTGAACAGACTCTTGTTAAAGGCTAGAAACTACTATGCAGAAAAATGTCATCCATTGAGAAAGCAAACAAACTAACTGGGGGGACACTTTTATTTGAAGTGCTCTCAGTTGTAGTGATACAAGCAGGAAATTTTATACAAACATCAGTGATACAGCATATTTTTGTGATTTGAATTCTGTTTAGTTAACATTATTAAAAGAACTATTAATTAAATAATAGAACACTTAAAATAAACAGTTACCTAGAGTAAAGAATAACAAATAAACAAGCAATACAAATACTCTTACAGGTACGGACATGACCGAGACATTGTTTCATGAATTCAGTTCAGGCTTCATTTGGAATCTGACAGGAACTGAAAGATTGTTAATTCATTCTCTTTGTTGAAAGAAAAGTTTCTGTTACAGTTTGAATTTCTTTCTTACTTTTGACGGTGTCTCACTGTGGATGACTGTGATGTACCACATGGGACTATTTCATGAAGTGCCTCTCATGAAAAGAGACAAGGTGAACTGTTTGAAAATCAACACAATAAAAAGAACCCCCCTGTTTTCAAAGTAGCCTTTGTATTGTACTGTAAGAACTTAAATTTAATCATCTAAATAAAAGTGTGCAGAAAAGCTACAGGGGCTTATTGTTTGCCTCAGAGATTTCTAAGTTATTGCAGTTGTATGAAATCTCAACTTGGCCATGATACTATAGCTGTGCAAATAGTATATCCCACTGATTTCAATTTCACCACTTTCACAAACTAGGGATTACTCTCCCAGACACTCAGATCTATCTGAAGAGTTACTATGATTCTTGATGCACTGCCAATATTACAAATTCTGGCAGGTCAGTTGAAACAGTTAAGTTCACAGTGTTGTTTCTGGTAAGACTGTAGAAAAAAAAAAGCTATTGAGATAACTCCTTCATATCAGTTCCTGAAGGAAAAACTCTTGTTTCCTTCTGTCCACAAACCCATGCTGGAAGCTCACTGGAGTTAATTATGGTCAGAATACCCATGAGAGTCCAGGTGCAATTCGGAGCTAAAACACACTGAGGCTTTGATACAGGATCACTCTTGAACATTGGGAATTTTAGTAGAGAAATTCTTTAAATAAAATCATCTGGTTACCAATGATGGTTAAGTTCCTATCTGAAGCTATTCAATGTGTGAAAATGATACTTCAGATATAGTCTGCTTGATAAAATCAGTGCCATAAATGAACAACAACAGTTCTGTCAGTATCAGGTCAGCATCTGCTCACAACATGTAAACAAAGCGTAGAATTACATAAATTCTCAATTGCTGAACACTCTTAGCCATTCTTACAACCTGAAACAGAACAAAATCTACACAGATACTCAAGCTCCTTCAAGCTCTTTTTCAATTCAATGAATAGTTCATTTCAGAAATTAACATTGAAACACAACTTACACTATGTGCTCCTTGAATTGTGCGGACTAAGTTTAGCCCTTTCCAAACATAGATGTCTCCATTTAAAGCACCAGAGTATGTGATATCTTCTTTTGCACATGCTAAACAAAGGATAGTTTGGAGATCCCCTGTTTTACCAAATATTCCTCTTTTTGCTGTCAGTGCATTTCCACATAGTGTCCAAAACTGTGAAACATAAAAGGTATATTAGAAAAACATTTCTGCGGCATTTCAATTTCTTCACATTAGTGTGTAGATCTCACAGCTGTACATCAGCTGTACTATCAGATTGCTCTTTATTATAAAGCGTGCCTGCTTGAGGAGAATGGGAAATCCAAGGCAGATGAAGCGAGTTTAAGCACAAAGCAAAAAGATCAAATTGTGTGTGAAAGTGAGGCACAATCCTCATATTTCCCCTTCTCATTCTCTATTTTATCATGTTTTGCTGTGTGATGTCTACTAAACCACACACTTAAAGTCAGGAACGTCCCATTTTACTTGTCTGTAAAAATGCAAATACAGCTACAGTTCTGGCGTAATAACATACTGGATTTTAAAAGAACTTAAGTGCTTAGATGACCTGAGTAGACACTTCTACGTCCCTCAAAGCTACACTCACTGAGAAACCATCTGTTGGATGGAGGAGAGCTGCACAGATTTGTATGTGAGGAAGAACAAAAAACTCAAATCCCACTTGTCCTGGAAACCAAATTGCCTAACTCTGGACAGCACAGCTTCAGCTCTGTCTCCACTTGAATTCCTCTCCTGGATTCATACTGAAAAGATGGTGGTGGCAGCTCTCTGCCTCTTTGCTTCACACAATAGTACCTGCTCCACCTGAGACTGAACTTCCAGGCCTTCCACAGCCTGAACTTGATCTGACTACCGAGCAGCAGGATACTCTGTGTGGCTTGCTTCACTTCTACTCACAGTAACATCCTGCAAAGAAGAATGCAAGATTGACTGGGCAAAAGTCTGGGCAAAATTACAATTAATTTAGGACAGAAACGGTTCTTTTCCTCATTTGTAAATTAAAGCAATTGTGACATTCCCCCAGTTTTATAATGGAAGGCAAGTATGTAGACTATTGCTTGAGCATCACTGCAGGGGAATATCTCATCATGAAGCAATCCCACCCACCCTCTCTCCTCTAGGAGGAGGCATGCCTATTTATCTATCTTTATCTGGTGTATATATATGTATATACCAGTATATACCAGTTTGCCTGGCATTATGTACATTCAGGGTAATTACGGCCATTTTAAACACAAAACAGGTGCCAAACAAAGAGAGGTTTTGGAAAACAGCTTATGGAATACAGCAGATGGTATCACTTCTGCCAAAACCACCCACAGCTTGAAAGCAGTGGTAGTTTTAAGGGCACAAGCTCCTCAGTAACCAGCACTAGAGACACTAACTTGTTTCCTGAAATTCTAGTTAAAGCTCTTCCATCCCAGGCATATGAAATAACTGCCATCTGTTAGGAATATTTTTGATTAAAGCAGGAGGAAACAGAAACCTGCAGGGAATACTGGCAAACAGATCTATTTCTCTCTAAGTGTTTAACAGGCATGAGATTGCTTTATCCTAAACTTACAGTATGTATCCAAGTTTATACTTAAGTCATCCCTAGAAAAGCACTTAGAGGGAGCAAACAGTGGGACCCTGGAGTTTTCCCCTCTTCATCTCCATTCTACAGGTATTGCATACCTCCTCCATGGTATTTCTTTAAACACCGGTGGCATTACGGACCAAGCAAAAGCTGTTACAATTCATAATTTTAACTTCTACAGTTTCTCCTGTAACTATTCAGTGTCTCTTTGGGAAGCTTGAAGACAGAAATCACTAAAGACTTTCTGAGAAAATTTTGGTGGAAATGAGAGATTCAACCCCCAAAATTAGGTGTATGTAATGACAAGACTTGAGACAAATCCCTTTCAACTTTGCTTGCTACGTTGTTCTGCACCTCAGTCGCCACTGAATTTCTAAATTGGCTGCAAACAGAAAGTTCTGATTAAAGGTTCATAGATTAAACAAATCTTCTTACATTTAAAACCCTCTTATAAAAGAGGACAAATTACTTTCAAGACAAATAACAAAAAAAAAGCAGTAAAAACAATTTACCTTTATGTGTTTTACTCCACAGCTAACAACTCTGTTTGGCTGATATTGATCCCAGGATATATCAAATATCTGTTAAGAAATATGATAAGCTGATATCTTGGATTATATAGTAACTGCATCTAGATTCAGACTCATTTTTTAGGCATCATTTATGTTGCAGAGTAGATTACTAAAAATGAAAGCACTATATGTATGTAAACTTGGAACTCTGGTCATGAAAAAAGATCATGAATTAAAGCAAATTTGCTGGGTTCCTCATATAGTTCTTCCAGCTTCTTCACACACACTTCATTCCTAATTTCAGATTGCCAAGCTATTTTTGCATAAATAAGATTTACTGTCTCAAATGAAATGGGAGTTACAGTGTGAGCTAAGGTTTAAAAATGAAACACTTCTACATTTGTCCTTACTCACCACGTTAGGTAAAAGGTACCATATCTAATTTAATTTGAAGGCAAAAAGACCTCAGTGACATAATAGGTGAATATCATCCATCTAAACTAAATTTACAGGATGAAAATTATAATTTTCCTTAATGTTACATTTAGATCTATACCAGCATACAAGGATGATCCAAAATTGAGCATTACCAGAACAAACTTACAGTGAATTTTCTAGCTATGGGATTATGTCATTGAAAAATATTGTATAAAGTTTTGAAATTAAAAGTTTGTAATTAAGGCCAGGTTTTCAACAGCATGTCATTTTTAAGACTTTTCATCTCTAACATTTAAACATTTATGATGTCTCAACTGAGAACCAAAGAAGTTACAATACTCATTAGGTACTTTTGATATGCACAACTGCACATAAAGACAATGGACTATTTTCTGGTTTTAACTCTTCAGCTCCTAAGTATAAATCACCAAAGAATTTCAATTAACTTAAGGGAACATATTTTCTTAAACTGGCCCATCATTCATTTGATATGTTAGAGTGCACGCTTTCCAACAAAATAATAAATTTAGCCAGATGGTATATAAGATGCAGATAGATAAATAAGTTTAGGTTCAGTCTGCAGATCTGCTTATGCATATTCTATCATATATAAATCCTCCAAAATATGTAGTGAATATTACAACATTTAAAAACATTATAGCATATTATAACATGCATAGAAAGAGACTTGTAAGATTGTACTCATAATATATTTTAACATATGGATGTTTGTGATAATATATGGTGGGGAGTTTGTTACTTATGTGAAAACGGTTCAAACATTTTCTAAACCTGAGAAGCATTCTAAACCCAGACCTGCCCACTTCTTGTGTCTCTTTTTTGTTTATTAGGATCATTTACTTGAAGATAATTGACATAAAAGGAGTATTTTTCCTAACTGTATTTTCCTTACAGGTAACTATCTTAAGAAAAAATAAAAGGGAGGTAATTAAGCTTTCCTTGAGGATAAAATGTCCTTTTGACGTATTCAAAAAGAACATTATCTTTGTCTAGTGAGGTAGCATTTCACATCTCATATAAAGAGCTATAAATCATCCTAATCAGTGTGCAATTACAAAGTATTTCCTCCCTAGGCTTGCTAGATAGCCAGCTAAAGGATCCATCATGTGTTTCCTTTACCCACACAGTGCTTTCTGCTATTTCTGTCTGGCATTATTTTAAAAAAAATAGCTTGTTCAATATTTTAAAAGCTAGTCAAATTAAAAAGTTATTTTTAATGAGATATAAACAAAAATTATTTTAAAAATATGTGTATAACTCCCAGATAGAACTTAGATAAACCTTTTATACAATTACCCTGTCTGAATGGCCTGTAGCTGTTGCCAGTAGTTTTCCTTTCTTCCAGTCCCAAATACACACTGTATTTTTGGCATCCAGTCCCACTGAAGCTAAACGCTAAAAAGAAACAGTAATCCAGTTAACAAAAAATCAACTCAAAAATCAGTTTACTGCAGTTCAGTTTACTTCATATGCTTGTATTTGAACTGCATTGCTAAAGGCACCATCAAGATATTCACGTTAATCATTTATTCATTAGAGTAAGCACTGAAATGTCTATTTTTTTTCTAAACACACAGGCTATTGATCTCAGGTTACCAAACACACTTTTTACCAGGAAAAGAACTAAGGTGCTTCTTTCAGGTGCACAGCACTCTAGCACTTTCAACTATTAACCTGATAATAAGAGTGAATGTGAAATAAAAGCACTCACATTTTTCCAAATAGTTTTGCTTATCATTCTTGGTTTGTTCTCATTTTGTTTTAGAAGCAGAACTGGATATACTTTAAATAATTCTTTTACATAACTTGGCCTATCACATCACCAATTGAAATAATAACTGTAATTCTTCAAAAGGAAAGAAAAGCAACAAAATAAAAGGGAAGGGCAAATCTGTCTATGCTGAATTTATTCTAATCAGTGAAGGTTCCATTAAAAACATCTTACATTCTCACCAGTCCATACAAAACAATGAGTAGGCACAGACTTCTCAATGGCAAATAATCTTTATGACACTCCAGCTAAGGTCAAGAAGTAATAGAATTACCTGTGCTTTTCCCTAGTCCCTGTTAATTTAGAAAGTAGACAGCTGGCAGAGATAAGAGAGAGACAATGTATTTTCCAGTGCATCTGTATGATAAATTCTTGTTGAATTTACTTATGTTTTGCAACTCTACTTGGATATTGGTACACATTCAACAGAGAAGTATGAAAAGTATGCATTTGAGCGAAAAGTGTGAGCAATTTATGTGAAGTGTGTTTAGTTGTGCCACAAGCTGTTGGTCTCCTAGGGTGGCTGTGCTGTCTAAATACAGTGGAGCTACCAGACACTCTGAACTCCACAAAAGTCCACATCCCTGCTGGCATCTTCTCTACTGTGTCCTTCAATTTTGGCTCAGCATGGCAGCATTTCCTGCAAAGCCAGTAAGAGCAGATAAAAGTCAACATGCATTATCAATATTTATGTTTTCCAGCACTGGCCTTTCTCCAGATATAAAAGTGTTCTGGGCGACTTTTCATTTCCGGAGTGAACTGCAATTTCTCCAACATGCCCTTAAACGGAATGCCACTGTTCTGCAAGGTCAACACAGCAGTTAAGTTCAGTTTTTAACTAAAGCTACGTACTTAGAGGACTTTCAGAAGAGCCTGCACCTTTGTCTCATACAGTTGGTCTCTTTGGTGACTCTTTATTCTCATGTGGTGCTTAAATAGGTTTAAAAAGTCTACTCCTAGGCCTTTTAAAATTCAAATTCGGGGAAAAAAAAAAAAAAAGGCAGGTATTTCTGAATGAACAATATCTTAAAACACTGCATTAGAAATTCTGGTCTGTTGATTTGGCGGTTTTGTAATTTGATTTTCTACTCTACACTCCTCAGGAACACCTTTCCTTTAATTAGAAGTGGCACATCAGATTTCAAAGGAATTGTTTTATTCTTTAAGAAAAGTATAGGGAGATGGTTGAAAACTAGTCTTAAAATAGAAAGCTGTTTCCAATTTTTAATGAGGAAATGTAACCCTGAAATGTAAAGTGATTCAAGTTAGCCAATGCTCCTTAAACAAAAGCACTTTGTTTCATATGAAAATTTATTTTATATATCATGCATCCAATTCTGACCTCAGAAGGTGCAATATGATCACCATTTGCTCAGTGGAAGTGTACCGAGGCATCTGATGGCAAAGTGCTTCTCAACAGAAGAGAGTCCACTGCATGATTTTAGCAAATCATCTAAATGTAATTCTATTCTATAGGGATTTAATTTTGAGGTACACAAAGACACGAGAATCAAGAAGAGAACTACACTGTACAGTGAAGGACCTGTGTAAGAATTAGCTAATCTTATGAGTGTTCTTAAAGATATTTTACAACCAACAGAAAGTGTGACCACAGTGTTATACAAGAATACACATTCAGGCATCAATAATGACAACATTCCACAACTAATTTTCATAGAATTATGAAAGTAAAATGTTTCTCTTTTATGTGAATTCTAAACACATTTTCCTCCTACTTCATTCATATTCAAATGTTTTTACCCTACTAATTCTCCTCTAGGAAAAAAAAAAAAAATCAGTGTGGTTAGGTGTGATTAGTCCACTATTTATTCTTATTTTAATTCTGTCTCAAAATACCATATAATCATATAGTAAAAGCCACACAATCTGCTTACTAACCCCCTCATTCCATTAAATCGAATGGGCACTCTACCCAATGACTTAGATTAGTGGAGTCCCTTGGCCAAAAAAACAACAGGATTGCAAGGATTCTGCCAGGAATCGATCTTTTTGAACAGCAGGTGATAAGTGGGTGGTGAAGCTATTATATCTGAGCCACGAAGGGCCATTTCTACTACGGATATTTGTCCAATACCCAGTGATTCTACTTGACTTGAGTGAAAGGCCGCGATTTTGGATTTAAAACATTTTTCCTTGAAAGGCAGGTATTTGTAGTACTTAAGATCCACACTGGCATTAAAAATTTAACTGTAATAGCAGTTTCAATACTACAGTCATATAGCTACCTAAACATACAGAATACTTTAATGTGCATATCTCTTAGAGTGAGGAATCAAATGAAATTCAAAACACAGAATATATACAAACCTGGCCATCTGAATCAAAAGCTAAGCAGGCAACTCCATGTGTATGCGCATCCTTCAGAACAGAAACAGTCTGTACCCGGTAGGAATCCCAGATGCAGATGTAAGGGTCCTTCCCAACCTGCCCTGTAGCTACCAACGTTTTATCCGGGTGAACTGCAAGGCTGAAAGAAAGCACAGTTCAAATTGCAATTCACTTTCTGAATCAATAAAACAGTCCAAAATGTAAAAATGAAACATGGTATTAATTTTTTTTTTTTTCACTTCAGCTCCTTTAGATTTATTGGACTGATCATACCAACTTCATTCAAAATTCAGTCTGTCACATTATTTATTTTCAATATAAAGTAATATATTTAACAGAGAAATACATGATCAGCACAGAGTACAATTTATCAAATAATAACATTGAACCAGAAAGTATAAGGAAAATGTAACACCCAGAGAATTTTTAGGTATTTTTGTTTGACTGATAAACCAAAAGTTCAGATAGACTTTCACCTTAATCTTTCATAGATTTTTAACATTATGGGCTAATCTTCAGCAATTTGTTCCGCTTTTACACAACAACCACCAATATGCTGAATCTGTCTTCTGAAAATACAGACCAGAGCCTGAGTAAAGTATATTTTTCTCAACGAGTAAAAGCTACATGCAAGATATTTTCTCATTATATATTTAAGGTGGTGACCTCAAAGGAGAAAACAATCAAACTCCTCCTATATTTGAAAAACAGTGATATACATATTTACATAGATCTACTCATATTTACACCTCCTTCCAAAGGGGAACTAAAATTTACTGTGTTCATCTGATTTTCTCTAGCAAACCATTAGAGAATTGCAAAAAAACTGCTGGATCAAACTATTCCTACTACTTAAATCAAAGAAATTTAGCAATGTTTCAAAAAATGTTTCCAGTGGTTAACTTCATTAGTGTGCAGGACACATGCTTTGACCATCTCTTTATTATATATTTATTAAATATACACCACTCAATATTCTTACTGTCTGTACTACTTGTACACACAGTACCCACATTTGATCAATCTAGACAGTAGAGATAATGGAGCCTCTCATTCCCAATCTGACTTTATCTTTACTCCTAGCACTCTTTAACTCCTAACCATTTTCACTTTGTGTGTAAGGAGTATTTCCTATTTCCTGTAAAAGTTAAATTCAATCTCAGAGATTTATACTTTGAGCTTTACTTCTGGTCACAGTCCTTCCGATATGGAAGCCTCGACCAGGCACAGTATCCCTCTCTGTCATGGAAGGTTTGAACACTTAAACTCCCATTTTTTGAACACATAAGCTTCCATTTTTTTAATGTTGGGAACATTTCTCTTACTTGTCAAACTAAGAAAACTTTCTGGAACTAAGCAGCAATGCCATTTAAAAAATAATTTATGTCTTGTTCATCATATATAATAAATATGTAACATACACACACACACACACACATATATATATTTTAAAAAAAAAAGACAAAAAGTCACTATTTAGCAAACTTAATCCCCCATTTGCAAAAGAGACTGTTGGTAGTGGCAATACCAGGAACTGCTCTTTGCACTAGTCCTGAGCTTTTGTCAATCTGTCCTTCAACACTCACAGCATTCTTTGACATAATCCAGAGGATCTTGCTTGAAAATATAGCCTGGGGATGTTAATACTAAAAAACCCTACGGAATACGACTACGAAGACAGCATTACAGTTTTATCCAGGAATGCCTAAAAATGTGAGCTACAGATGGAATAAGACAAATTATCCTATTAATAAATTGACATTCAACAGATGGCTTACAGCAACTACGTGTTTCTTCTATCCCAGGAGTAGATAATGCTAATTATTAAGAAGAACTCATCAAATTCATCAAGAAACTTAATGAAGTTTTAAAAAGTAAGCATTCCATTTTTTTTTATATTAAAGAACAATTCAATCAATAAGAACAATTATAACACAATGCCCCATAATACCATTTTATCTCAAATATTAGAAAAATGTACATTGGATAAATGACTAGATTATCAATTGCTATGAAATAAACAGTAACCAATTTTAAAATGTTTTATGATTTTAGACTTTTTCTCTTGATTAATTAAAATTGTAATTGTTATTATTTTCCACATTTATTTAGACTACACAACAGTGTATCTTCAAAGGCTTCAAAGTAGTACAACTACTTAAATGTTTGTAAGAACAAGATCTAAGCATGGATATAGAGAACTAAAACTGTGTTCCTCCAAGACTACATGTGTTTTGCTTCCTTTGCAAGCTTGGATTCACCTTCTGACTGTGGGTAAGATAATTCACCTCAAATTTAAACCTTTAAGAGGAATGAAGGGTGACTTTACCATATTTAATCTGTGATACCTATAATTACATCAGAACACTTCTCTTCAATGGTAAGAATGTAGAAAACAGGCGGAAAAGATTAGCTGAGCTAATCTATATCACTAGAATGAATGGGAATTGCAGCTTAATTACATTTAACACTGTTCTGTGTGGTTTGGTTTCATATACTAGAACCTGATCCTGATCAAGAACACGAACACATTTCTTACAACATAAATGTGTCTATACTGAACATATCCCTTGTTAGTTTTACCCTTTTTTGAAAATGAACTTAAATAATGGGGTATCTAAACTTAGGAACTAATATCCATGTTGATCATATCAATAAGCAGTCATATTTTTTTCAGAATTTCTAAGCATATTCAGCTCTAACAGCCTTTAAAATGCAATCTAACTGCCTACGTTCAGTCTGGCTGTTAGATAACCATGTATTTATTTTTGGCAGGCAGAACAGAGTGAGGAAATGGAGTCTAATTTCAAGAACTAATGGTAGTGACTATTTGAATATCTGTATATATGGTCTCCACATCTGCTGTCAATCAAAATGTAAAATCATATGTGCAACTGTATAACTTCTTTCCACTATGGGTAACATATCCACACCCAGTATGTTTATGTCTTAAGAGTATCTGATTTCCTGCTAGCATATGTTTTGTGTCCTTCCCCAGCTTCTAAAAATCAGTATGTGCTTCACTGTTTCTGTTTACAAGTCTTCAACCCTTCTGAGCACATATCCTATTTTATATCTAAACCTTTTACAATGCTACCATATCACCAACTGCATCACCAGAACATAATGAAATACTATGACAATCAGTGTAACAAGAAAATGTAATTAGAATGTATTATATATTCAAATTACAGCAATATATGATATAGAAGACACATGACTAGGGATTTTTTTCATTCTTCTCAATGAGAAGAACGGCTAGAAATACAAAAGTCCTTATTATGCAACCAGACAATTTTTTGCAAATCACAGGCAACTTGTCTGCGGATATTTGCCTGAGATTCAGCAGGATATGTCAGAGCTGTTCAAGGACAGGCCACTGGAGACATAACAGCTTTGACCAAATCATAATTTTCTTCACTCCAGCACCTCCTACCACACAACTTTACCTCCCCAAACTGCTCTTCCCATGCTCTGCTCACACAGAAGAGTTTGCACACTCCTATCACTGGATGTACATTTGCAGACTTACTCTCAGAACTGTACATAACTGTTTCAGCACTTAACAGAAAAGTATGAAAAATAAGACATTTCTCTTAAAATCACAAACATTTCTCTCAAAATTAATGCTGCTAATTTCAATGTTTTTTCCCCACAGACTGTACTAGGAAAGGCTCTGCTATCATGGAGCAGCGAGATCACAGAATTGCTCCACAAGGGAAGATGAACCAAGGACAACCACGGCGTAATGGTGCCCTCACTGACCACAATGTATTCCTGCAGGATCTCAGCAGGGTGACAAGAGGAAACTACCCATGAAATGTTTTCCATTCCTCACAGGTTCATGTGAAAAGGAAGCAGACAATGTCTGGCTAAAGAGTTGGGGCAGAAAACAGCCTAAAAGTAGCAACTATTGCCACTGACCCTGCTTGCTGGTAGTAGCAATCACTTCCCCACACATCTTAACCTCCCTAAGAACGTACCAGGAGCAGATGCACATGCAAGGTACAGGGCAGGGATCAACTGTTTGGAAAGTGCGTGCTGTCCCCTTCCTGCCAGGATGGCAAAAAAGCATGGACATTTCTGTCAGCCTGCTCTCCCAAGCAGCCAAGTACTTGTGTAGCGCATGAACTGGGAATTCCAGAAGCACTCAGACATGTTTCCAAAAAATGTTATTAATAAAAGTGTTTGACAGGCACTTTAAAAAAAACAATCCATTTAAGATGAAATACTAAACGTCAGATAATATTTTAGCATTACATTTTACTAATACAAAGAACTACTTGGAAAAAGGCATTTTAGGGAACGCTTCCTTTTCCTTCCCTGATCAACAATGATGAATCTCGCGCCCAAGGCTGGAACAATTTTAATTTAGGATAATTAAGCATGCCAGTCATGTGTTCCGGTAGAGTCTGATGAAACGCTCTACAAAAGTCATTAGTGAATCCATCTGGTCTGGGGGCCTTGCCAGATGGTAAACTCTTCCTACCTCCGCAATTCCTGTTGCAACAATATCCCACTCCAAGATTCTCCTTTCTTTTCTAACCATTTTCAAATTTAAAGGGACTGAAAGTATTTATTTCTTGTCTGCTTGGTTTTGGGTTTTTTTGGGGGAGTGTGTGTGTGTGGGGGGGAGTCTGTAACAGTATCTATACATTTATATATGTATAAATACAAACCTCAAGTTCAAAACTGAGATGGAAATATAGTTTGAATAGTTTAGATTTGGAATGCAAGCTACTTCAACAACATCTCTACACTGAGTATTAAATTGTGCAACTTGTATACTTAAATTATTCCCAAACTGCAGATAAAGCTTTTTTGTTTTGTTTTGCTTTTGTTTTTGTTACTTCATAAAACATACAGCCAAGCAACCAAACAAATGCAGACAATGAATGACTGGTAAGAACAAAAAAGACATGAGCGATTTTGCCATGGTTCAGGAAAGGAAACTTCAGAAAGCTGGCCACTGGAATTCTAGGTGCAAAAACTGGTTCCCATCCATTGACTAATTCTTCTTTTTTCGCCTTTCTTTGGAGAATCTGCATGGCATCTCCCTACTGTAGATGTGTCAGAAAAGAGCTGTCCCAAAAGCTGTATCAGTGGACTGCAGATACATCCAAGAAGCTATAAAGGAAATATTCTATTATGCATGTGGCTCTTAGCATAACTCCCTGAAAATGCATCCAATAGAAGACATTTTACATATATAAAAATAATTACCATTATTTTTATTCAAAAGGTGTATTTTACTATTTAGTATCTTCTTTCATATATTTCCTATTATATCTTCATAAATTATATCCACAATTTCTACATCATTGTAAGAGATTCTTAACATCCTGTTGACAAACTGTTAAGATATGGTCTGGACAGATGGACCACAAGAAGGGAAGAAAACTGAGTAAACTTCAGAGCTCAGAGGATGGTGATTAATGGTGCCACATCAAACTGGCAGCTAGCCATGAGCAGAGTTCCTCGGGGATTGATGCTGAGTCCTGTGCTATTAAATATCTTTAGAAAAAATTTGGGTGATGAGATTAAATGTGAAGAAAAGTGGTGGAATCCACCTACTTGAATATTTTCAATGCTTGGCTTGACAGGTCCCTAGATAATCTAATCTAAGGCCCTATTCTCAACAGAAAGTTGGACCAAATGTTCGCCGGGGATTCCCAACAGAAAGTTGAACCAGATGATCCCCAGAGACACCTTCTAACCTGGACTTATTCTATGAGTCTGAACACTGAAATACATCAAGAAAGCTTAAAGTAACCGAAGTAAAAAACGCCTTTTGGCTCTCTCTATACTTGCATTAGCTAATTAATCCTTGATGCCACCAAAGGCTGAACATTTGCTTTTACAACCATATAAGTCATCTTTCAAGGTATATATTCTATTTATGAATGTCATAATAAATTGACTATTTCTGTAATCCACTACCTGGTCATTTCAGATCTCAAGCTGATTCACTGACCATTTCATTAAAATTATTTGAATCCTCCAGAGCACCTAAAGTGACAGAAGCTTCTGTAAAGCACTGCATTGCTAGAGGAGAGAAAGACTTTAACCTGTATACAGCGGAATCAAAGACAACCTATTGTCATCTGTATTAGTATCCTTAAAGTTGTAGGTTGTCTGCCCGTCCTATTTCCCCCACTCTTGCTGCTGACGAGGGCACGCAGACTGCATCTGCTGTGGGAAAATCGTTTCCAGTCACTGGATTTCACTTCAGGGAAATAAAATTTTTCCCTGGGTACATCTTATAAGAAAACTCTGCGTCACTGGCTCAAAAGCTGATCTTGGTATTCTATTCCTTCTTCTCTCCACTCTTGATTCAAAGATGCCCTAGCCTATAGTTCCACGTCTGTAAAAAAGCACATTTAGCATTGTCTGACTTCCTGCAAAGGAGGAGTAGATTGGGTGTGAATTCACTAGCACGGTTTTGTTTACAGGTTAGGGAACAACACCACCTGACACATACCTCTCCTCCTTGTCTCATGCAGAGGCAAGCAGCACTAAAAGCTTATCCCAGCATTATCCAGGAAGAATTTGTGCTATACAAACTACATGTGCAATGCCACATTGTTAAATCTGTTGTCATTTTAAAAAATCATACACAAGGGCTCCTCAGCAATAGGTTTTGGGGGTAGGGTGGGATAGAGCGGAGGAAAAAATGAAAGTGAAGACCAGAAAGCAAAGCCACAGAGCATGCAAGAAGGAGAGGGAATGAAGCAGGAGCTCTGCACTTGCTTATGTAGCAAATCCTCTGCTCCTCCAGTGCTGTTTACTGGGCATTTACTATAACCACAGGCTCATGCAGCAGCCTAGAGTCATGGTTAACCATGACCAACCCAACCATATAAGCACCGAAGATACATCTTACTAGCTGAAGTTTACAGTTCAGTTCATCCTCAGGATTACACCGAGGCCAGAAATTATACATATGATGATAACAGATAGGTCAGAAAATATGATGTTTGGGCTGTGCAATAAGCGCTTTTTCCCTCCAAAGAACACTCTCAGTTATATAGGGCTCCATCACACCTAGTTACGGTTTAAAGACCGCACACGAGCCTGTCACCTTGTCTAAGCAGCATGGGACATTTTATGGTACTGCAGGAGAAATCTAATTGGGACTTAAACACAGATCAAATAGGCTTGTTACAAACATTTAGTCTACACAACAGTAAGCAGGTATGAAACACAGTTCTAAGTACTCAGATATCTCCCAAATAAACTAATTATTATTACTTATTTTTGTTTATTTTCCAAATAAACTGATTTTTGTCTATGGTCTCTTTAAAAGCATTCAATTTCCTGTTATGACAAAATGTATCAGGACAAAACTTTCCAGGCATGAATTCCATATAAGCCAGTCAGATAGCGTTTATATCAGACGTTTGTATCTCGCTGCTAGAAGTGTACGTTACTGTAACGTATGTAAGATCCGTGAATTATCTGCTCATCTAAAAAGTGTTTTAAAAATGAAAATTATTTACACTATAGATATCAATAGAAACTATTAAAATTCTATTAACAATGCTGATGAACATGCTTGAATTAAGCAAATGCACTTTTCACACAAACCGAAACTACTTTTCAGAAGGTCCCATCTGACAAACAATTGCTTTTTCAAAAATGGTTAGCGTTGTCATCCATCTCTTGCAAGATGGGCGGATAAATAAAACAACTATGTTTTTTCTTAGACTTTTGCTCTGTAGCAAAAACATCTTTGAAAAAAAAATTTTTTTTTTTTTTTTTGAAATGCTTTAGGAAGCTCCAAGCCTGGACTGAAATACGCCACTATGTGCCAGTAGGTATTTTCTTGTTGGTTGCTTCCTGCTGCTGTGCACTATTAGTCCTCAGTGTAGAATGAAGTGACACTTTCAAGATCCTCACAGGCCAGCAGGCATGTTTGAAGACTGGGGATCCTTTCAGCCTCATTTTGCTGCTCACACAGTGCTAAGGAAAGAGCTGTCTCTATGTGACAGCAAAGAAAATGAACATGTTTTTAGGAGTTCCTCATTGCACAGAGCAAAATGATTTTTTCTGCTCAACTGGGGGATTAAAAGGGAAGACTGTAACTCACTGGACACACAGACCTATAATATCAGCAAAAATAGGCAACCTGCAGCCTGACACCCACCTCTCAATATAAAACAAATAGTAAGAATTAGAGTTACCTAATTAAGAGGAGCAAAGAAATACAGAGACAGAACAAAAAAGATCAGCAATTAAATGGAAACAAATGTGGGGACCTGCGGGAATGATCTACAAGTCTCATCCGGGAAAAAAAGACATGGAGCGAGAGAAGAAACCGTACAAACCCTAGCAGATCATACCCTAGAAAGGGAGAGCAATGGCATGAAGAAAATATAGCAGGAATTTGAAGGGTTTTCTTCTGACTAAATTCCTTCTGAATCATGAACAATACAACTATCACAATGAAAATCAGTCTCTTGACAATGAGAGATATCGCTACTCGTGTACACGCACAGTTCAATCAGATCTAGCCTGCTGAATGAGCCTGTGGTCACAGTAAATACACAAACTTATGTAACTTTATTACTTTTTACACATGTGAATCCATAATTAATTCTTGTAAATGCACAAAATCATGTCACTCGCTTATTGTGAGTGGCTCAAGTACAGAACATGCTTGTCCTGAAAAATAAGAATATAAATGTTTCTGAAATATTCTTAGCCACTGGATAAGAACAATGAAAAGAATTTAACTGACTTAATTTTTATATAGCAGCATTTTGAAACAAATCTGCCACGTACAAAGTGAGCCCAGTGTCTTCAGTCTAAATATAAAGTAGCATGGAAATCAAATCAAATATCTTTCTCTGTGTTACACAAATCACTATAATAAAAAAGCACAGTATTAATATCCAATATAACAAATCGTTTCTACGATGATGATAACAGCAACATAACAATTTTCATATATTTTCTGTAAAATTAAAAGGTAAACACCTTTCTAAAACCAAAGAATACTGAAGAGAGGTTGATTGTGGGCCTGATTACCAGAACAGGGCAGATCAGCATAAGGAGAAATCATCCTCCATCTGTCATTTTCTACCACATATGAGAAATACAAAATCTCTTACTAGAACAGAGTTAAAATTCTTTCAGTTCTAGTGGGTTAAATTCTGCACCAGTTATGAAGGTAACTTTATTTAGTTACAAATGTATTATAATTTCTTAATTCTTTATTTCTCAGATTTGAGCACAGACTAGATCTACGGCTGTAAGTTAATTATCTTCCTCCCAAATACAGTGGTGTATTTATATAAAATATGCCTTCCCAAAAAGAGTTTCAAACTTTTTTTTTATAGGATATATCTTAGAGATATTTTATAGGAAAATATCTTAGAGAAATAAGTAGAGAGTGGCGTTGTAAGCAAAACTACTTGATTTTCCTTCACCCTTCCATTAATAAATATTTACAGTTTTGAACATTTTTACTTAAAAGGAGTGCTGTAAACTGTCCAAAGCTGATTCATTTCATCTCACATGTAGCTGTACTTCACTGGTGGAGAAAGCAACTACTCTTCATTTACCCATGTATTGTATTTGTAAAATCATGCCCCCTTCTTCACCTTCTTCTCTGCAATGCACAACTGGACTAATCCTCCTTTTGGTTTAGACATAAAGGCTTCACTTAACAGGAGTAGTATATAAACCCTCCCTTTAATACCAAAATCTCTTACTAGTCGGTAGAGGCATTTAAGGAACTGAGCAGTTGACTACGTAGTAAGTATAGACTCACACTAGTAAGTTACCATCTCAGATCAGAACATGTTTACGCCAAAACCCGAAGGAAAAAAAAAAAAAAAGACAGCAATATGAGAAATGACATATGAAGGAATTCCAAGACTTTTTCCTCCTTCTGCAGAAAAGCTCCACAGGAATAAAACAAAGAATCGGGACTCCTCTCCTACTGAAATGGAGTGGAAATCGCAGGATACCCTGCACGGGAGTTCACAGAGAATCTGAGGAAGTCTCATTGAACCTGAAAACCCTACACATTCTTGCTCATTCCGAATGCAGAGCAGAGCAGATGCATAGACAGACACACACTTAAGATCACCTGGAAGTAAGGCATTTTTGAAGTCTATTACTATTTTACTGCTTGCTTTCCCCCTACGTATTGCATGTGTAGGAAGAGCTGTGATGCAGTTAGAGGTTCTAGCATTTGTTTATACTTGTGCCCTGGCTGCCCACACAGAGTGGCTTATTGAAGGCCACCTTTCTCCACAGTGGTTCCTGCCTCAGACAGCTCCCATCTGCTTCGCAGAGGACAGGAACACCTACCGTTCCAAAGGAAGTCCACGCACCCCGGCACTCACAATCACTGTGTTCCGCTTGGCACTCGCGAGTCAGTTTGGCCCTAAAACTGAACCTAAGGTTAATCCTTTTCAAGGTGTAAAGGCAGCTAAACTGGACACAGTAAAAGCACGCTGAAAGTGGCCTGGGAATGCAGGCGGCACTTTTATAGGCATTTTCCCTCTCTTTTCCTGCACTAACGTGGGGTGTAAGGGTGGCAGCAGCACGCAAAGTCACAGCCATTCCTGCCACTCCTCTTTGTCCTTTGAGAAACATTGCTGACACGTCCCCTGCGCTGGCACTTGATATTCAAGCCTATGGAGTCATTCCATCACATTTCAATACGGTTTGTTTAGCAGCTCGTGTTTTTTCAAGACCTGACAGCTCAGGCCCATAAGGCTGCAGACGTAACCCAGCAGAACAGGGAATTTGCAGGAGCGCTACCGAGTTACAGAGGGAACACAGAGGCCAGATTTAAAGGCTAACCTGGAGATTAAAATTCCCACAATACTATTCTCAGGAAAACAGAAGGGAAAAGAAACAATACAATTTCTTTTTAAACGTAGTGCTTTCAGTAAAAATGTTCTGCACTTCAGCTGTGGCCAGCTGTGATTTATATTTACAGGCCTTTGTACAAAGAGAAAATTTTGGCAGATTTAATGCAAGAGAACGGCACTGCAGTACAGTCCTAGTGCTGCTTCCTCGCCACACATGGCTTCTGTAACACAAATGTCGCACAGTGCTCTGATAGAATATTTTTCTCTCATGTCTATTTATCTTTTATACATCTCAAATATTTCGCAACCCTGAGTTTCCACCAGTGAAGAGAAGGACAAAAAAAAGGTTAAAGTATCTAAAGTACATTGAAAAGTATTAAAAGTTAAGTAGAAACAACTGTCACTATTCTCATGGATGAACTGCTCTGAATATCAAGCAGGGAAAATCATGCAGTCTTTCCTATTAGCTGAATCAGACCAAGTGCACACTGCTGTGCAGTTCTCAAATCCAACTAGTATATACTACTTTTCCCCTTTATCTTTCACAGACATGTATAGAGTTTCCATCTGAGTGTAATAATAATTGTACTCACGCTGATGATTTCAGCCTGATGCAAATATCTGAAATGACCCCCACGAACTACACAAACATAAAAGCATGGCAGTTAAGAGGAGGAAAATGGTAAATGTAGAGCATAGCAGCCCAGCTTTTCACATGTCACATGGTAATACTACTTTTTGGGGGAAAGAGCCAAAGATACACTGTAAAGAGAGGCCCTTGGTCCAAGCTGAGATAAGCTGGAAGATGTTGCTAGACAAACATGAGTCAGATATGGTTTCATACATACGTGGGATTTAATGAAAACAAGCTATAGTACTTTTTCCAGCTATACAGCTATAGTAGTTTTTCCAGCTACCTGCAGGATTTCTGGATAACCTCTTGCTGTGTTGTCTCATTCATTGCTCTGTGTATCAATACATAATCACTATCAATATGTAAATCTGAAAACGCTAGCATCTACTGAAAAAAGAGAGAGGTAACAGACTAAGACCTGTGTAATAGAGACCCAGGAGAGATGCACATGGTATCTGTTATATCTTGAAGTAAACACTGTGATTTGGCAAAATCAGTAAGACAAACTGGAATCAATCAGTTGTTAAGAAAAGTATGCAGGAGTTGAAGACTGGAAACAGAGGGATAGGAAAGAAAAGTTTAGTTCATTACATTTGCCACTCCATTCTTCCCTATTTTACATTTATCATAGTTACATAGCCAATATAAAATGTTTGGATATAAAATTAATAGTAAAACATCAAGGATGTCACATGATGCTCAGGTAAAAACAGTGACAGAGCAATGATAATTTGCTCATTTTTTTCAATGCATTAAATATAAATTATACAAGGCTGTAAATCTAGTGTTGCCCAGTGGAAACTAAACTTTCAGGATCCTGATGACAAATAATTTTAAGGCCAGTCTGAATGCTCCAACTGAAAATGCAATTTCCACATCAGAACCATGTTTCTATTGACTTCAGACATAAGATATAATCTGTTGGTTAAGAAATTGTGTTCACTAACATATATTGTAGCTTTATTGTTGCCTCTGTTCATCTTATTTTACAGAGTTAAGACTCCGTTGAAATGCTGGATTCAAAGTGCAGCTAAAACAGATGACACCAACTGTGCATTGCTGCTAGTAATCAAACTACTTTTCTGATTTCATCATGCTCTGGGGGCTAAAACAAATAGAAATGGACTAAATGCAGCTGTGCCTTTTCTCCCAAATGTACAAACATGATTATAATTCAGGCAAAAATTAAGCCAATCAGCTCTAAAGCTGGTGGTCACAAGGAACAACGAATATCCGTGCACTAATTAATTGCCCACAGGGTGATGGTGCCAGTCAGGCTGCACAACAGCGGCTGCAGATGCGGTCTATGCTTGACAGCACAGCGGAAGGTATTCCTTCCTAAGGCTGATTCCGCAATTAACTGCTTAGGGATTTCCTGGATCTCCTCCGCTTTCTGCACCAGCCAGCAGCAAATATAGCTATGCAGATCACTCAAGACACAATGTGAGTCAAAACATTTGCAGATACAGCTGAGAAAGAGAAGCAGCAGGAATAAAATCTTGGAAGCAGGAAAGATAATAGCTAGAGCTAACAAAAAAGGGATCAAAGAGGGAGACAAAAAATGAATAATACATAGGAGAAGACGTGACAAGAAGCAAAAAGACCCAGAGAATAAGACTCAAGGAGAAACAAGAGATACCACGTAGATCAAGGAGGAAAAAAAAAAAAAAAAAAGGCTTCATCATAACTTTTCTGAATCATTCCTACTTTAATTGCTAGTCTAAGAGGCTTCACTTCACCCTGTTGAAAATTCCTGCATATGTTCACATCTACACAAGTCATGTGATCTAAGAGAGCTCAAAGGCTATTGTTTAAAAATTCACACTGGGTTCATAATAATTTTACATAGGTTTGCATTCAACTGATTAGCAGACATAGAGCTCCTATGCCTAAGAAAAGCATTCTTATTTTAAATGTAATAAAAGCATCATGTTATAGCTGTGTCCTGCTCAGATAGTATTCTCATGATAATCCTGTCATTAAACATTTTGTTTAAGCAGTTTAATGGAAAGAAGCAGGGTTTGATTCCATAATATATCAAATCAACAAATCCTGAGCTGCATTTCAGCTGTAGGAAGCAGGTGATAACTCTTGTTTATGCAGGAAGGAGTCTCTAATAGATGTCTACAGAAATGATAAATGTGATAAATCTAAATGTGACTGGAAAAAAAACATTAATTTTAAGTCACCCTTGACTGTGTAGTTTTCACTGCTACTGAGAATGCTTTTATTCTCCTTTGAATGCTGTCAGCTGGCATTTCTCATTAGCTCACAGAAATGCAAAGCCAAAAACAGCAACCTTGTTATTCTTGAAAAACAAGTTATTGCGCCTGGAGTAATCCTCAGATCTCACCAAGGGCGTTAAAAAAGTTTGACTGTGATAGAAGAGTGATTAGATTCAGGTTTACTTTGTACTTTCCAAATGTCCATATTCTGCTGCCATGAAGCACTGGTTACTTTTGTGGATGTAGTCCAGCTAAGGAGAATTAAAATGTGGTCAGCCTCTATTACATCAGCAGGGTTAATTGTCTGGGATGGCCCATGTATTATAAAAACTCTGCTTCTTTTTCAACCTGGATTAAGCTGAGGCACTTTGCTCCATAAGAACTGCAAAGACCACAAAATTACTAAAGTGGCACATGTAGTTGGCTGAGAGCTCATGCTCTCTTTGTTTTTTGAGGTAATTACCTTTCTTTTCACCTGCTTGTATTTTGGAGGTTGAAAAATAGCAGAAACAGAAGGAGAATGAGTGTACGGAACTGCTGTTCCCTATGTGGAACACTGAACAAATAATGACAGAGATTCTCTTAACAAAGACATCATTCCCTTTTCTACCAATTTCCATTGGTAGAATTTTTCCTTTTTTCTACCAGTGCAACTATAGAAACTTTCTAATACCATCATACCATAAAACAGTTTCATTTCTGAAGTTCAGTTACTAATACAAGTGTCATGGCTGGTAGCTTGATTTATGTTGCCTGACACAAGCTGGAGATTTTTAAGTACCAAGTATCTACTGCATATGGGAGAGATTATACTGTGACAAGATGCTGCTAGCACATATCTTGCAGGAGATTTACAAGACACATTTCTTATGTAATGAAATTCATCACTTATTGCAGCTGCCTTACATTAAAGGAATGCCATCTAGCTATAGCTTATTAATTGAACAAAAAGCAGCTGCCTCAGTATTATTTCAAACAAAGAAGTTTGTACCAAAAGAAAATACTAATTAATTTCTCAAAAATAGGACATGATTTCATCACACTCTGCTATACTTCTGATGATGAGTTTCTGCAACATCATGGTAAAGCCAACAGATTTGTTCACTAGAAATGTATTCTTACTATATATGCTAAGTCCATAAGTGTAAAGAGTAAAATACCAAAGAAACATATTTAGAAATTAATGCTGCTCAGCATTTTCTACTGCTTATCTTCAGTCTTTTCTCCTTTCTACCACAGGTTTTGTCAGTCATTGCATCAGATGATTTTAATTATTTGTGATTTGAAACAAAGTAGAATGTTTTCTTTAATTACAATTTAACCACACTAAATTAGAACTACTAAGTAGGGAAAGACCTACTTTTTAACGGAAAAAAAAAGAAAGCTTCAAGGAATGATTTTTCAATTTCTGCACCAAACAAAAATGGAAAATAGGTTTTGTTTTTGCTTGGGAAAGCATAAATAAGCGTTGATATTTCCAGAGTCTCTGGAATCCAGACTGAAATACTCCAGAGCAGCTTTTCTGAGCCCAGACTAACACCGGAATTCTGCACCTAACCCAGATCTTCTTTCCACTCCCTCTTCCAGCTGAACGAGACTTGTTACAGATTGATGAACTCTGCAAGTCCAAGCTCAGGTATTTTAACTGTCCGTTCATCTCAACGGCTTCCGACTTCTGAATTCTTGCATTCAGAAACAACTATTTCACAGAGTTCAGGGACCAAAAATATGGAGACCAGAAATAAAAAGGTCTAATGACACCTGATTTCTTGGTTAGAGCAGGCACAGAAGTCCTTGGGACTGCCAAGGCTCCTGTATTCTCAGAACATGAAAGAGAACCCCAAATTTTTGCAGTTCCACATTATCACTATCAAACAGCTGGAAGTTTATTAGCAAAACCCTCCTCCCTCTGGCTCTTACCTACTGCAGTACCATAAATTCTAAAGGCCTGTGAAAACCTAACTAAAAAGATAACAACATATGTACAATAAGCTTAGAGTCTCCCTCTTTATCATGACAATAAAGGAAATACACATTCTTTCTAAGAGCAGTTTATATAAATATTTCCATTACAAACAATGGCAGGTGCCAAATATGCCCATGAAAGGAAATCTATAGTTACGGCCTTTACAAATTGTAAGTTATGACTATATCTATGTAATACAACCTGTAGTCTTTGTCAATTGGAAGAAGTGATTCAAAGTATTTCAATAAACAGTCATTCTTCCAAAGTTATTTGAGTCAAATTCTGCCAAACTATTGTCTTTGCTGTATTTTAGAATACTGGATAACAAAAGCAATCCTAAATATTCAGAGGTCCACATTTGCTACTAAAAGGTCTAAAAATACTAAAAACTACGTAAACAAGTTGAGAGCACTTAAAAATCTTCCTCCAAGAAGTATAAATGTTCTTGAGTTCATCTTCAATTTTTCTTCAGAAATCACCAATGAAGTGTATAGAATTTAGTTTGAAGTAGCCTTCCCTACACCATAGAGATAAAACCACAAAACTGTAAGAATTAAACTTTCTTTTTATGAGTTTCCTTTGGACTCTTAACCTTTTGCTGTGATATTACTGAATATTTTTTGTAAGTCGTTCACTGCAATGTTATGTAAGTTGGGTTTTATGCTTTGCTTAAAAAATGAATGATGCAAACCAAAAAAAAAGTAAAAAAAAAAAATGGCATTGTTACCTCCTCCAGTTCACCCTAGTGCAGAGGTCCATTCAATGGCAGCTTGCCCGGGGAGTTCTCCATCAGGAGAGAGGCTACTCTATACAGTAATCTATAAAACCCTGTTCTCTAACCAAGTAAAAGAAAGAAGCGCTTTCAAAAACTTTAATCACACAAGCCAACGTAAAATATTTTTTGTTTTTACCTCTTAGAATCTCACAGAACAAACAAGGTATAAAAAAAACCACACCAATTAAGCTTTACAAATTGTTTTTCATGCCAGTGTGTAGAGAATTCCAGTAGCCTGCATGCTGTTACCCTCTTTTAGGGAAAAAAGACATGCCAGTATGTAGAGGCAACCTGTGCCGTGCCACTCGGGCTCAAGGTTGGAGAATGGTGACTTTCTTATTTTATCTGGTAGTAAAGAAGTCAGTAGTACCTCGGCACAATGGTGCTTTCCTCACACTGAAAGGCTACAAGCAACCAAATCTCATTTTAAAGAAATATACATACTTAAATACACAAATCAGCACCTGATTCATAAAGATTTGGTGGAACAGTTGTTTTATCCAAGGGATATTATTTTATGTTGATTGGAAGAAACTACAACAGCAAGTTGAACAGAATTAAGAGAAAACAACCAAGCAAGAAAAGTTTCCATACATTTGGCAGAGAATGTCTCCTGAGACAGTATAGAGAGGAGGGACCTCTGGGCAGCCTTGAGGGAGGTGACTACAGGGTCATCAGTCAGAGCAGATTGTTGCAGCTGCGTGGGAGCTGATTGATAACTAGGAAGTCATCTCCCTAAGGCTGGCCAAAAACACTCATTTTTATTCACTGTGTCAGCTGAGCTTGCTTTTTACAACAAAGCAAGCACTTAAACTGTAAGCACAATAAATTGGATAAATACTTAAAAACACTAAAATCAAGACAAGAAGTATACTATAAGATAATGATAACTCTAATTAAGGAAAAGAAAGATTAAATATCTCACAATGAATGATGTTTAAATCTTGTTAGGATCTGGTGCCAGTTTTTCTGCAAATACCTCAGGGTTTTTTGCTGGATTCTGAATCAGCTGAAGCAAGGCATATGCTAAAAAATTCAAAATAAGTTAACATATATTGGCATATTTTCTGAACGATTGAGCTGGAAAGTCCCACATCAGTGGTCATTCCAGGAACAAAACTGGAAAGAGACATATATGCTTTGCCTTTAGTTCCATCTAAGCTCTTCTATTTGGTTTGGTGTATTCCAAAAATTAACTGCAGACCAGTTCTACCTAATTGATTCAAGGGAGCCACAAGAGCAACTGAAATGTAATATATCAGAAAAAGGATGCTAATATTCCCAGAGGAATAATCACCACGGCAGCTGTAAGCAGAAAGGCCATGTAAAATGCCACAGTCTTTCTTCAGAAAAATAAAAAAAAAAAGAGGAGCCGAAAATGCCCACATCTGAGCAGAATGCAACGTTTTCTGCTGTGAAGCTGTTCCATTTGTGGTTTAGAGAGGATGAATACATTACGCTCTTTATAATAAAGTCAGCAGAGTGAATCCCAGAGAACAAGCCATGCCTGTGACTATCGCTTCTCCACCACACACCTGGAATTCTTTTTCTGTCACACAAGAGGGGAAAGAAAATCCTTCTTGCTAGTCCAAGAATTTTGGGGTTTCTTTTTTTTTTTTCTTTTTTTTTTTTTTAAGCTTTTGATGATTCCTGGCAACCTAAAACTCTTCTCTGCCACCATTCAGAAAAACCTCTGGTTTTCTAGTACTGAATATCTCTACTTAGTTCCAACTGTTTAGCAATTCAAGTTTTGAGCCTAGAACTTTCATAACCTGAATGAATGCACAGTATAACCCATCACTACTACCATGAGGAGAGAAGAGAAAGTGCCCAGAGGCTAAGGAGTTATCTGAGCATGGTCATGATCAATTCCTTCTTTTAAAATATACTGGTCCACAGAAAAGAGAACGTGAAAATCAAAGTGAAAAAAATTCTATAGACAGCCAGTTAGGATACACACTCAGGACACAAGCCCTTGTCCCTGTACTAAGAAATGTTTAGGTGTTTATCCAGTATTATTTAATTCAAAATACTCTATCACCCAATAGTAGGATAGATATTACATAAATTTACTGTTAATCCAGTTTGTAACTCAGACCGAACTAAAAATTAAATTTTCATTGTTAAAAGTACATCTCAACTGTAGAAAACTTCTGATAAGCCTACACAAAGCTTTCTCATTGCTTAATGTTTCTCCTGAAACCTTCCTAAAAGCAAGCTAAAATGACATCAATATTTTTGTAAACCACTTTTCCCACATGTGCTATTACTCCATTTAATTCAGGTAGTACTAAAATTGAAAAATAAATGCTTTGATACACATTCTTGGAGTGGACAGGCTTCGAAAATATATTCACTTCCAATGATTAGAATATAATTAGATTATAATCTTCAAAATATTCTGGAAATACCACACCTATTATTAATACCTGATTTTGTGGAAAATATTTTACTAACCTTAAGTCAAATATCAAGGAAAGAATACACATGACATGCTTCCAGTTCAAGATTTGCCATTACAATGTGCAAACCTTGATAAATGTCATAGGCTGGGTTTAGGAATGTATTAAAAAGTCTGCACTGAAGTCTCATAGTGGGGCAGAATCTGCATTTGGTCATTTTCAGGTCACAGTGAACGAAGGCAAAAAAATTATCAGAATCAAATCTACTGTAGTTGTATTAATGCAAAAAGTTTCTTCTATTTACAGAAAAAAATGACAGTTTAATCTTTCAATTCCGTACCAGCCTGTACCAGCATATATTATGGATGCGATATTACACGGTGAAGCAAGACTGAACTGAAAGCCCTTGCAGCCCCTGTGTAGGTCTCCTGGCAGGGTGCACATCTCTGCAGCAGGTCTGCTTTGCTAAGGAGGCAAGCAGTGAACACAAAGTCTTTCCAGCTGACGAAAGCATATGATGCCGTGAATCCTACTGGATACTTTTCCAGATATAATTGTGTGAATCTGTGGGTGGGAACACATGTTCAGCAAAGGCTGGACTCACAAGGAAGCAGAATAATCCTTTCAAGCGGTAGGATACAGAACAGCCTCTGCACAACACTATGCACAAGGTTTAGAATTGCCATTTTCTCCTGAACTAGTAGGCCTGAGGAACACAATGATGAGAGTTTTGTACCACTGCCTTTCCCAGTCATTGGCTTGTATTACCCCGTTACTCAAGGACGGAAGCAGACAGCCATGCCACTGAGACGGGCAGCTAATACAAATGGGCACTTCGAGAACATACTTGGAGCTGCAGAGCCTAAGAGATGCGAGGTGCCTGGTGCTATGATTGCTGCTGCTTTGATCTCAGGAAGGATCTGCGGACAAAACAAAAGGAGATACGAATTGAGAAGAAAAACATTCCAGTCTTTCGTATCTGGTATTGATACTTGTTAGAGATACTGTAATGAAGCTGATGATCCTGCCATAAACATTCAGTTTTCTGAAATCTAGAATAAGATTCTTACCTTTCATTGACACAGTAACTACTTTCTGTGCTAAAGATAAGTGTTTAAAGACTAAGTTTCTGTCATGAAAAGATTCCCTAAATGGAAACAAGACAGTGAGAGAAAAAAGATCGAGAATGGAATTTTGTTGTCAAGAGTTCTGATACTAGTGAGCTGAAATTAGGGAGAAATAGGCTTTTTGGAAGTGAGTAAATCACAAGCTGAAGGAAGGCTCGGAAAATAAGTGCAGGTTCCCAGGCAAATTCATTACCTTACGAACTGATATACTTCTAGGAAAGTCATATTCCTGTTTACCTAGAAATAGCACATAATTGCATAGGCTGTGGCTGTAATTAGATCAGTTATCCATGCAGATTGCTGAAACATGGAAACAGAACTATTTAATGCAAAAAGTTTAGTCAAAACATTTCATTCAAAACCACAAATAGAATAGCAGAATCCTGACAAAAGAGTCAGAAGGATCAGTGTTCCAGCTGAGCTATAGGTATAGCTCAACTGGTAATAAACCGTGACAGCTGTAAGAAATGCTTAGTTTTCAGGGGGTTAGATGATTAAATAGTTATAGCCAATAGGGAAAGAGAAGGCGGAAAGAACATGGGCAGTCCACTTAACTGTCGTCATGGATAAGGTTATTCATGCCAAACTAAATGACAAGGTAAAAGAACATTTACCTCTAGGCAGTGGGGAGTCCCACAGTTTCAGAAAGGAAAATAGAGAATACCACAGGGGAAATGCAATATGCAATCCACTGTACACAGCACATGCAGAACAATTCCACCAAGTAACTATTTAATACAGCAAGAAATAGCACATTCTAAAGAGCTGTCTTCTTTAGCAGCAGTATATTGATACTTGATTTAATCTGTATTTGCTGTTGAAAAGTAATATACCGTGGTTATTCATAACTTAAGTTATCCTATGACCCATTCCCATGTCTAATAGCTAACTGAAACATAATTCTAAAATTACACAAATGCAGACACAAGAACTTACACAGACATTCTGATAAAGCTTGCCAAAATATTCCTTGCTCAGGTAGCTGGACACTGCTCTCTCCCAGAGAAAAATTATATTGTATCTCACATTATCCCAGCTCTCTTCAAAAAAAAATAGTGTTTATTTACATTTAAAATACTGTTTCAGGATGGACTTTTGCACAATTAAATAGTGGTCATACAAATTCTGGGTAGATCTCAGGTTTCCTCACATAACTAGCCCTAGTCATGAGTTCAAAGTCAATCTCTCCCTCTCCCCCAAACTATTTAGACTTACACAATTTGAAATCTTTTTCACTTGCTTTGAACTCAGTCCAACTAGTCTACTCTGGGAACAGTGGAGGAGGCATAAATCTTTCTCCTGCATTTTTCCTAATATGGCAGATTTTTTCCTTCTGCCAATGCTGTAGCTTCCAGCCAGATGCGTTCTTTAGATTATTCAGTGACTGCTATCACTGGTAATGCACACCCATGAAGAGCTACATAACATATCTACAATTAAAACAGAAATTTTTACACACACCAGGATTCTTCAGCATCTTTTACAAACATGCTGAAAAGCACTGACAGTCTAATTTGAATGACATCTAATGCTGATATTTTAAAGTAGAGAAGCTCCATTGTCAACATGAAAATCATATGCAATTCAGAGTTAGGTTGAATATCCACTGAATCACAGCAATTTAAATTTTCAGCAGTTACATTAATAAATGGTAAAAATTTTGAAGAAAATGTAAAGAATTTTCAGATTTCACAGTTAAGTGTTTTACATTTAAAGATCTATGCCTTAGTAGTCTTAACATTATGACTAATCACAGCACATCAATAAGCTCTGTAAAGTATTTCTAGAAATTATACAAATTGAAGGTTAACTTACTCTACATTTTTAAAATTAGCCATCTGTGTTAACAGAGCAATTCATATGTTAGCACATAAGGCTGTGCCAACAGAGCCATAGTGATGACTGAAAAGCAAATATTGTCTATGATAACTCTTCAGAAGGTTAAGAAAAATAGCAAAAAAAAAAAAAAAAAGTCTGCAAATTTAGCCTGCTCTTTGAATCAGATAACCCTCCTACTGTGGTGGTTACAAAATAGATAGTTATAAAAAAAAAAAAAAAAAAAAGTAAAAATTTAGTACCTCTACTCAAGGTTATTTCAGGCCGCTAACTTGGGAGAGGCAGGAACTGCCTCCTGCAAACAGCCCTCCTTGGAGACCTACTGGACTTCAGCTCATGCCTTCGGTTTCCTGAGTAGCAGCTTGGTTAGGTATCAGGAAGAAACCATGAAACTACTGCCAAGCTGTTCAAAGCTGTTCACAATTTGAGTTAACGTTAACCTATCTTGAGGTAGGCAGTTCTGACAAGATTTTGTAAACCGGCTGCTTTAAAATAAATTTCTATTCCATATAAATACACGAAGTTTCAAATAAAAAGCAATCCCATGGGATCGAATTACTATTTGTCATCCTCTTTAAGACCATTACAGTCAGCTAGCCTGATATGATGCATGCCAAACTTCAGTGATTCAAGCTTTATAGCTATTAACTTGCAGCTGAAAAAGCATGTATCTTTCATAAAATATTCAGCTTTAAATACTGAAAGTGATGTAAAAGATAACATATCCCTGAGTAAGTTATTCTGATTCCCTCATTATGAAAAGTTTATACTGTGGTCAGTTTGGATTCACCAAATCTTTAACTCTCTAGGTCTGTTTGTACTTCTCTGTTATAGTGATTTATGTTACTTCTCCCTTGCAGACTCCTGACTAAGCCTTTTCTCCTGTCACATCACTGAATGAACACCTTCAAGTACTTGGCTCTGTTCTAAATTTTTCAACTGAAATAACTTCAAATCTAATGAGCCTTATGAATATGTCCTGATAAATTTCATATGAATTATCACAGATTTGCTCTTTATATGAAATACTAACAAAGAATTAATACTCAAAAACTCTTTAGCTGACTTTGAAGAACTCCACTTTCAAAAGTAACTTGGGCAGCTGGAGTTTGTGGTAGTTTGGAAGGGATTAACTAATTCCCATTGATTTTAGTGGGAATAACCTTCTTCTGAAAATCTCCCCAAGTTTATTCTTGCATCAAAACAACTTAAGAAATATGCTTCCAGGTGCCTAAAGCCACTTCCAAAATTCACTTTCCAAAGTCAGTGCCTCTTCAGCATTTTAACAAACTCAGTTTTCACTCTTCTGAAGCGTCCTGATGGAGAAGACAAGACCCCAGCCAAGCTTGCCAAGCTTCCCCATGCTGCAGGAGTTGTGCTCCTGGCAAGTCTTAGCGCTCACTGGCAAAGAAATCCCCCACGTTTCAGGGGCAGTTTACGTACCAGCTGCTGGGAGCAGGCCGCCTGCTGCACCATTGCCTTGGGCTCCAGGAACACTCATCTTGCAGGAGCCAGTGAAGCCTGACACACTGCACTACGTTTTTTTCCATGGCTGTTTTATACAGGTGAATTATTCAAAGCAGAATCTGGAATGCCAGCTTTTATAAAATCTCAGAGAGCAGTTGTCATAGCCTCAACAAAAACTTTTTTGCTGTATTTTACGTTTTTGTATTATAGTGTGGCTGAAGAGTTACGCACACTTACGTTCCTGCATAGCAGCATGTAGGTGCAGTCTGCTATATTACATTTCCCTGCACATTTTCTGATGCCCTGTTTTCTCTCTGGCTTATGGTATTATTTTTTTCACCTTCTGCACTACATCTGGAAAGAAAGTAGGTTTCATTCCCGAAATGCCAGGTTCTTACGAAGAATATTGTGTATTTTCCTCTGTATACTGTCTTTTCTATCTACTTCTGTCTCAATAGACAAAAGTATTATACTCTACCCTTACATGGAGGAGTGGGTTTTACTAAAAGTTCATGCGATAGTTGGGGGCTCCAACCAAGCAGGATATTCATGCCCATACCCAAATTAACACTATCAGGCTCCCATTTCAATAAATGGAGCTAATCACCTGCATTCATCCTGGCAGGCTTCCAAATTTGACAATATGACAAGAGATGAGAGCAGTAGATTATACCTGGTGTGGGAAGCAGGAATGGATTTAACTGTGTGCAAGGGTCCTAAAGATACAAGCCTTTGCTTTAGTGATTTAAGATGTTAACCCATTTCAGAGCATGAAAAAAAAAAAAATACAGGCTTTTACAGAAGACTCAGTGCAGACACAGTGCAGTTCAGACACACACTTGCTCTCCTGTTCTCTCTCGCTGTCACTGTAATGAAGTTTTCCTGAAAAAAAGATCCTCTTTCCATGAAAGTGTAACAGTGTAACTGCACCTACGCTACGTGCATATTGTAAGAAGCAGCCCCATATCTATTTTTTCAGTATCTACTTAACCTAAAAAACATCAGATGACCTCTCAGAACTTATCCAATTTTTGGCATTTATTGCTAATGTGAGCCATACATTTTCTGTACAATATATATTACTTATGATTCCTCTGACAATACAGTAAGCTGCACTGTGATAAAAATTGTTAAAATGTACACTTAAATGTACACTGAAATAACTACAACTCTTGGAGCAAGAGTTGAAAAGAGTGGCCTTTTGCCACACTTTAAGAAATAAAATTTTACAAATTTTTCTCTGTATCTACAGTGCAGATGTTAAAAAAATAGCTCATATGCTGCTAAGATCCTTAAGAAAGCACCAACAGTAGAAACTTTTGTGTTTGCTGTTGCCTGAAAAGAGGAATTATTTTCCTTTGAATCTTCTGCAACACTACTGTCTACTTATGATCCTTTGAACACGTTCTTGCCCCTTCCAGGCCTTGTTATACAACATTGAGGTCTTAAAGAAAGCTGCCAAAATTCAGCATGTGTTAGGTATTTTACAAAGCTAGTATCTCCACACTCCACTCACTCTGCAAACTCTATTAAACTAATATACTTGCAACCAGTATCTTATTTCTCTTGCCAAAAAATGAATTTATTTACAAGGGGGAAAACAATTAAAATCTGCAAATCTGTAAATCTGATATAAGCCAAGAGAAAAATAAACATGAAAACAACCAAAAATGCAATAAGTTCTTAACAAAGTCCTATCTCAAAGGGAGAAGCTACTCATTTTCTCAATATAATTATTTATACAATTGTTCCTTTGCTTAAAATATTAATGTTCTGTAACTAAGAAAATAAATTTATGAAAGAGTACTTAAGAAATGATAGATGGATAATTTAAAAGATTATATAAAAATAGAAAGGATACAAATCATTTTAGGCTGCTATGCAGGCCGGGACATCAGTCATTTCAGTATTCAGGGTGCTTTCATTAGCAGTCATCTGCAGCTAAAATACAATTAATGGAACCAGTATTGTACAAAAGCAGTTAGATACTGTTAATAACACTGAACTATCTTTGTTTTCAACTATTTCTCAGAATATTATCTAGCAGGAATGTAAAAGCTTCCATACGCTTAGCTTGACTCAAAGTAACACTTGACAACCACCCGTACTAAGTTCAGGCATTTTTCCGTACACACTTCTGCTAGCCTCACATTACAAAATAATGCATATTTTACATGTGGCAATTACAGCTAAATCAGGTTTTTGAGAGCTATTTGGCCAGCAGGCTGCTCTTCAACATACTGTGCAGCTGCTGCCTCTTTCTTTTGTCAACCAGTCAACAGTCACTTTGCTACCAGCCTATGCTCGTAATAAATCTCTGGCAAAACTTCCAGCGCTCCTAGCCAATTTTCCATTTATCCCAACCTCACTTGTGCATTGCTCATGTCTCACTCAAACAGTTCATCACACAGACTGCTTATTTATTTTTATTTAATTTTATTTGCTCACATGGATTGTCAGACTACTCAGGCTTCACCATCACTCAATTCTAAAACTATTACTGCAAAATTTGTAGTGTATATGCTAAGAAGAAAGCAGGAAGCCACAGGCTCTTTTAGCTAAGCTTCAGATTCCAGCAATACTCACACAGGCCTACCTTGGCCTAATGAGGCTCGCCGTCTCGAAGCTCCTTTCTGGCGGAGAAAAAGAGGCTCCTCTGAAGAAGGAGGAAGAAAAATGAACCTAACACAAATGCTCAGAATTCTCAAAAAGATATTCTCCCTCTACTGAAGAGGGGAAATTAAGAGAACTAGCCTTCCTAAGCAGAATTTATTCTTTGTTAAAACCTTTTGTTCTTCTTTACTACAGTCCCAGTATCAAATATGACATTTTCATTTGAAACTCATGTAAAATAGTTATTTTCACTTGAAATCTTTGATGCAATTTATATCCAAAATTCTATACACAGAAGATTCACAAAGTGAAAAGAAACAAAAACAAACAAACAAAAAAAAAGTTTAATTCTGAATGGCATTCTGTTCCAGGTGGTATAAAAGGCAATTTTTAAATAGAGAAGCATGGAAAACGTAAAAGGGGAGGAAAGAGCCACGCATAATAGAAGAAAGTATAATGGTATTTCTTTAACAATACTATGTAACAATATTAAGCAGGCAAAAAAACTTGTCAAGTCTCAGAAAGCAAAAGTTTGAATTTTTAGTTTTACTTTGTGCTATCTGCTGAGATACAGAATCTTATTTTTCTACTACATGCTAAAAGACGATGTGATTTTTCCTGGAAAAACCTTATCAAGGCTTAGAAGAAAAGAAATATCTGAAAGTTGCCTAGATAAACTTAACATCCATTTTGCCAATGGATAAAGACGGTAAGAGGTATTCATGGAAGTTGATCTACTCTACAAGGCGCAGTTTATAAATAATTTTTGTGTGCTTTTGTGTGCAGAAATTGGTAATACAAAACTGTCCCACAACTTCTCCCCCACCTTCTGAATTAAGAAGATAATTCAAAAACAAGGTATGACTCATTTCAAAGCATTTTCTCTGACTTTTCATCCTGTTAAACAGCAACTACTCTCCAATATCTGATGATTTTCTATTATGCAACTTTGCCTCAGATTCACAGTGACTTCTCTTGCTTCAGCCATTCCTTCCTCAGAACAGAGGAGGTCAGGACCTTTCCCAAGCTTTGACTCCTTTATCAAAGATGCAGATTTCCCTAAGCAGATCCAACAGCTTAGACATGGAGAGCAGAAGCGACTTGGAGTTCTAGCTTTCATTACGGACACTGTTTTTTGTTAAGTGGGCTGAAACTTGGCAGCTTCAGAAGTGCCTGCTCACCTCTCTTCCTTCGGCTTGCATCACTTAAAATTAACCAAAGTTTGATGAGGTTTCTTTCACTCTCCGAGTAAAGTAAACATGCTACAGAGCGGCCACAGAGGCAGTGAGCATCTTTTGCCCAGGATGTGTGTAAGGCATCTTCTGTGATTATGTGATGCTGAGGCTACTGCTAAACACGACAGCAGACTGTTTTCTTTATCTTCAGATCTGTCATGGAACTATGAAATGTATGAAAGTCTACAAAAGAATTTATGGCCTTATAAAAGATACATGCAGATTAAGCAACAAAATCTAAAATAAGCTACTGAAAGAAAAAACAAACAAACACCAAAAAAAACACACTAGATAGGAATGCAAACAAGACGCGGCTCCAGAGGACCTATAGAATTTCACATTGCCCTATTGCTCAAGCTGCAGGAACACAGGCCATGGATGACATTGATTGTCTCCTGCTTCTCCCCAGAGAACACTTAGAAAAGCCAGAGAGAGCATAAGCATTACAATAAGCAGTGCAAGAAGAGTCACCGCTCAAACCACAACAACAGGCACATCCAAGGTGATAAATGGCAGAGAATACTCAGAAGATATAATGAAGAGTTTCTCTTGATTCTGTCATCTTAACTATTACTTAATCATCAAATTGTTTTTTCTAGGAAAAAGTAACTGCTTTTAAAAGAATCACAGGATGCTACCTTTTTTTTTTCCAGGTTCAAATGGCTGCCCAGCTTTTCTGAAGCTGTAAATAATGAGTCTCCCATAACACTCAATATTATTATTCCCCTGTTACCCTGCTTTTACACCAATGTAACACTGATGATTTCCTGGGATTAGCTAGTTAAACTGAAATAGCTGCAAACCTAAATAAAATTATTTAACCCAATAAAAAGAAGAAGTATATGCAATTGTTGGTATCATAACTAACCATGATAATATTATTGCATATGGTTAGGAGAAAAATAAATTTTTATTTATTAAGCAATAGCATTCTCAGGAATCAAGTGGATTTGGAATCATTTTTGTGACTTCTTGTAAGACAATTAACACTCTTCTGACATAAACTGACCTAAGCTCTTTCCTGGGTGTAGCAAAAACTGCTGATGACTGTAAAGAAAAGAGATGCTGGGCCAGTAAGTATTTATAAATATTTTACAATGAAAGTTACAAAAAAGGTCAACATTTTGTTGTTTCTATCCATATAATGTGGTGTGTGTGTATGTATGTGAAATGAGTGTATTACACACATACACACAGTATTAGAAATATATTATAGTCTTCTATATGATTATCATTAGACCCATTGTAGCATAATATTCTTCCTTTTGACAGATTTTGTCATCTTAATCAAAATGAAATACAGCAATGCAAATCAAATTAATGAGTTGAAAGAGTTAATGCAAGGCAAGTTTAATTAAAAAAATGAGCTTAATTTAAATTTAAAAATTCAAGATGCTGCAAGCAATGGTAAAAACAGTTAAATAATGTGGCAGAGAACTCTAACTGCAAGGTTCTAATGTAAGAATATCCACGACTTCGTATTTAATACACAAGGCATTCAATTCTGGGCGGTAACGAGCTGCTTCACATGCATCTAATGAAGATTTAATATACCTGCTGATATAGGCTTAAACATTTACTATTTCTGAATTTTTGCAAGATAAAAAACACAATAAAGATCCTAGGAATTTCTGGAAAGAAAGACAAATTTCTCCCCTTTCCTTAGATGAGAGGGTTTTGTTTGATACGGAGTTAAGTCAAATCGATGGTTTAAATGCTCAAAAACGTGCCTGGATTTTAAAAAACATCTTTTCACTTTTCCTTTACAAATAAGCAGTCTGTGATTGTACAGGCAATAAATTCTAGCTACTACTATATCCAACATATCATTGGGATGTATGAGCACTAGTCTGTTCACATAATGTAGTCAAATAACATAGATGTATTGCCAGAAAGGTCTATTAAGGTTTGCTGCCTTTTTTCATGATCTATATATTAAAAGGACATTGTAACTATATTTTCAGCATGTCTGAGGCAATAATCAGGGTATTCAAGAAACTAGTAGTTTTTGGAAACTTGTGCCCCAGTTAAAACTACAAACCTAAATACAACACAGCAATGAAGCAGAGCAAATATAAGGCAGAAATGAATGAAATGAGAAATTCATTAAATAAATGCCATTTTTGCTTGTTTCTTGAGATTGAAAGCAAGAGATGCAATAAACTGATTAGGGGAATTATGAATGGGAAATAATATGAATTTCCCTAATACAAAACTCCTTTAACTACTGTCTCAGAAAACTTCCCAAGGCATGCAAGTATACACAGATCTCAATTGCTGCATTTAGAGTTATTTAGAAAAAGTATTCAATTATACAATACATTTTTCTGCATATACAAAATGCATTTCATCAGTTCAATATTTAGTCCATTCTCAGTTCCGTAACAGATAAAACTGTATTGGGATGCACCATGTTTAACCAAGGAGGCTCAGATGTGCTTTGTCAAAAGTTATACCGAGGAAATACTTCATCCGCCAGTAAAATTTAGCACATAAACATGGAAATATATATATAGAAATATGCTTAGCAACTGTATACAAGTATCAGGGTAGTAAACTGATCTATTCAGCTAACACTTCAAGAGAATTTAGACTGAAGTTGCTCAAATGAACTTTATCTAAATAGATTATTAAAAACTTAATACAGGCTGTAGAGAGAGCTTGAATTATCCAATTAAAGCAAAAGTTTATAAGCTCTGTGAAATAAAAATGTCACCCTGAGTATCAAGATACAAGAAGCACGCACACAAGAAAAAAAGAAAGTAAGTAAACTTTTAAACACGGTCTCAGCCTGGCTGTTCCAAAGTCATCTCTTTCGAGCTTTAATGACTTGTCTTGGCCAGGCATCACACCAGGAACAGGGCTGGGATTTTTGTATCCCTTATGGCTCAGTTGCCACTTTTCTCTCTCTCACCAGATTTCAGCAGTCCTGCACATGCACATGTTGGCACTGAAGTCAGGCTTTATCAAAGTGACAGACAGTATGATCTTCCATGCACTTATCAGACAAAACAACCACAGTATCTCGGATACCACTCTATACCAAACAAGTGCTTGCATTTACCATTAAAAAGTGGGAACTATACCTAAGTTTATAGGATCTTACATCCCTTCAACATAAACATCATTACATAAACACAAATATTGTAATATGAGGGATATAAGAATATGATATGTATTAACTAAAATCCAGACATTTTAACACTGAGGGTTTTTTTTTTGGTATCCCTCTGCCATCACATTATTTATTCCAGAATTATATTTATTATACTCCACAACTTACAACATTGCTTCAAGTATTACATTTCTTCTCCAGGCTGCATCGACACAAGAAAACACACTGTCATGTCCTAATGCACATCCTGTCCCCTGAAATGATCCATCAGCAGAACAAACGAGGCTGCTAGTCACTCACCCAGCTCAGTAAATCCCACCACTGGCACATCCATGTTTTTTAATCTCAATCTGCCAGCACAGTACAATACGCACACGCCAGCCTACTTAAGTGATACTCTGATAAATCCTACATTATTACTACATTGTAACCAGACTTACATAAATAACATGCTTTAGTATACACAGATAATAGTGTTTCCTTCTGGTTAACATCTCTAGGCAGCAAAGACTGCAGAGAAGCCAGGCTATCTCTTGTGGTACCCTGCCTCAGAGGTGATTCCTTTTAAAATAGCTGGAATACAGACAGTTAGAAAGGAAAAAGAAATGAAGTCAAATGCATTTTAAATGATAATGAGAAATGTGTCAAATGATTCTATTTTGTTTAAATTGTTCAATTATTGTCAAAACCAATAATGAAGCATTGCAAGTGAGTACACTAAACATGCATTCAACACAAACATATTTCACTGAAGTAAATGGCACTGCCTGAACTGCAAGGTTTTCATTAATACATTAATTTATAGGCAATATAATTAGCTGCTGCAAATGCACACTTTTAAATTTGTCAAGAAGGAAAACCATTCCCATATGTTGTTATTACACATTCAGAAGCCTAATCCTGCAAAGCACAAATGACTGAATTCAAGGATAATGTCACACGCATAAGGATACATCTACTCCACACCTCCTACACTAAAATGTTACAATAGCTGTGCTAACTTCACCTCAGCTAGACCACATTTCAAGAAGAATCAAAGACACCAAAGAACTAACATGCAAACAGCTTGTGTTTGTTTTGTGGTCTGCAATAGAGACATACTTTACAGCTTAGACTGTAAGGAGACAAAAAAGGAATATTCTTAACTTCATCACCCTTGAGCTGCTATATTGTGCTCAACAATCAAAGCTTTTATTAAAAAGGGGGGAGAAGGGGAAAAAAAAAATAGGGTGTATATCATGAACTTTGGCTACAAAGAAAACTTTATAAATAACATCTTTATGTGGAACTATATTTCCAGATAAAATACATCAGTAGCCTTGAGAGATCAGAACCAACTCTATTAACTTCAGCTATGTGTGGATTCTGTTTTACAATCATAACAATTGATAATCAATACTAATATTTGATAATTAATTATTTGATATTGCTTTAACTATTCTACAACTAAATAACATGCAAAACTAACTGTACTATGCAACTGGAAGTGATTGCCTAAAAAAAAGGGGAGGGGGGAACTTTATTTTGGATCAAGGACTCTGGAGGCCACATAGCCCAGCCCCTGAATAAAGCAGGGCCACCTTCAGAGTCATATGCGGCAGTTCAGCATCTCATCATCAAGGTGAAATGAGACCAAGTGTGGAAACTCCACTTTCCTCCCACAAAAGTAATATGCTAAAGAACTCGCTTGTTGATACTTTGAACATCTACCTTATTTAAATGAGTGCTGTAATTAAGTTCCTTAAATAAATAGAACTTATTATTCAGATATGATTCTTGAAAACTCTAATTCCCAATTAATCTGATATAATCTATTATACACAAAACTTGATTGTGTCCAATGCATTATCTTAACATGAAGCAACAGGCAGGACTATTAAACTTGTGAAAACACAGGAAAAGTATTTTTAAACACATGACCTTTTATCCAAGGAAAATCCTCCACATTCATGATTTTAATAAACCCTTTAGGGTGATGTACAGACTTTCAATCCTCTGAATCATGGGTTCATCAATTCCTTCCCACAAAGCAGCCTTCACTGAAAGCCTTCTGTACAGAAGGAACCAACGTTAGATGTAGGCAGTTATGCCTACAATATAACAACTTAGATGCCTGTTAGCCACATCAGGGATAATCATACAAGGAACCATCTAATTTAAAATCATTATAGCAATTCCATCAGCAAGGACTACAAAACGCACCGAAGGCATAAAAGCATCAACTGTTAACGAATGTAAGCGACAAAACATTCTAGCAACATTTTGGGGACTCAAACAAAAGATCTCTCCTTCCTTCAACATCACATGGCAGTAACTTTTCTCATCCACTGAGAGCTGGAAAAACTCCAACTTGGGCCCTGTTAATGCTTTTTTGGTTCAAAATGTTTCATCCACCATTGAAATTATGTTGAATCTACAGAACTCTAAGCTTGTTATGGATCAAAAATGGAATTCACCTTTCAGAACTATTATTTGAACATAATCAGCCCTCAAAACACCTGCTAATTTGACCAGGTGACTGCTAGTTTTCTTAAGGGAGTAGAAACAGGCATAGAGAGTGTCAAGCACATGTATCAAACCCTCATGTTGCTTCTATTCCTATTCTACATTTTAAACATGACATTGCCAAAAGCAATCTCCTAACACGGACAAGGCACAGCAGTTACACAATATGGACGGGTTTCGGGGTGAGGGAGAGGGTATGAGGTAAGATAACCAGGACACTTTCACCACAGCAGATGGAACATTTAAAAAAAAGAAAAATCATCAGGGTCCAACCAAAAACCAGTAGATATATGTAGATATGTCTTGACAAATTATCTTGCTATTTTTGAGTAAGCGTTCATACAAGCTGACAAATACATACACAAATTGGTATATGTACTACATGTACATACATACAATCGCATTTCATGAGATATTGTGGATGCACCTAAAATACTTGGTATGCTTGCAGGTATCTGGGGTATCTGTTTTAATACCTTTCTGCAACTGATAGTAACTCTGAAACCATAAGAAACTTCTAAGTGCTTCCACAGCATTTCATGAAATGCTATTGCTTTAACACAGGTTATAAAGGGGAGGACAATAATGCTACTAGTGTACGTAGCAGCCAAAAGCTCTGCCTGACAAAAGTAGGTATTTTTCTTTAAGCAAGACTCCAGGACGATGCTACGACAACTCTGCGATCTTGTTATGGGTTGTCAGAACCTGAGGAGACTTCAGCAGATGTTTCCCCAGTGCTGCTGCACCGTGAGTCACCTGGGACTATTCCGGTTTCACATCGCCACGAAAATACTTCATTCATTCTGTGCTCGGGTGAGTCAGGAGGGCAGCGCTCGGCTCCCCTCAGAGCAGGGTCACTGCCGCGCAACTTGCTTTACCAGGACATTCCAGCGTCAGATTTCGGCCATGAGGTAGCAGGGCCAACATAAATTCTTTATTTTACTGCTGTCATTTGTGAATTTTGGACAGAATTGTTAAAATGGTAGCCTAAGTCAGTAACCATGTTTCTGTAATGTTACCACGCTGGGTATAGTGAAATTGGTATCTCTGTAGTACAATAACAGGGACTGACCTCACTCCCCAGATGGAATTGGAAAGACAGGGACCAAAAAATTGGACAGATCAGGAGCCAATCTGTGCTTCTGTAGCCATCTTGCACCAGCACGCTTGTAATTTCTGCTTGGAGTATGAACAGCTGAATTTTAAGTGAAATTTTCAGGATTGTACAGAAAAGATTGGCTAGGGCTATATGCCAGATTTAGGGTGCCCTTGTGCTGGGCTTTATTGGGTCTAAGGAAAGCTACAGTTGCCTTCTTTTAGGCATCAGAATTAATGAACTTGGGTCCCAACGCTGACAAGATTCAGGTGCTGGATCCACAATTTTGCAGCACTGTTGCACTAAGACCTTCCCCCTGCGTTTCTGCTGTGTAGTTGGCTGTAAACTGTCTTCTATCTTAAAACATTTTGAAGCTTTGCTACAGAAATAATAATCATCAAGATATTGAGCTTTAACACAGACCCTTGACAATAAATCTGTGCTTCTTTAAAACAACAGCAGCAAGCTGAGGTGTTCGAAGCAAGGAGGGGTATTTTTGCAGCTCTACACTCTCCTCCTTTCTCTTTAAACCCCACCCCACCCCACCACAAGAGAAGTCTGCCCCCTTACCTGATAATATCATCGTTGTGTCCCAGGAAGAATTTCTGGCTGTGTTCCCTGGTGTTATAAACCACTCCGACTCCAGCCACGAAGTAAACCACCTCCTTGCCTGCCGTGTAGTACAGGTTGTTGCGGCACTGGTGACCCCGGTACCCGTAAACCCACTCCAGACGGAGCTGACATCTAGGAGCTGTCCGATCCGCCATGATAACCAATCCCCTCTCCCCACCAGCACACACAAAATCCAGTGCTGCCCCTCCTTCCCTTAACTCCTTCCCCCTTAAGGCTTCTCCCCTTTAAAACGGTAGCAATCTCTGCCGAGCCACTGAATCTTCAGGTTGCACTTTCTAGTGATGGTCTCAAGCGGAAAACACGTCCGCAGATCAGCTCTGCTCCTGCTGCCGCCGCTGCCGCTCTCACTGCTCTGCTGCCACCATAATCTGCTGCTGCCCAGGAGGAAGAGCTGCTGCTTCCCCGCTGCCGTGCAGCCCAGGCAACTTCTTGGGGGAGAAGGGAAGATAACAAAAACACACCTACATAAACAGCAGGCCTTGTCTCTCCAAAGGCAAAGTAAGTTCTGTGCGTCACCACCACCTGCCAAAGCCGCCCTGGTGCATGCCCTGCACCGCACCGTCTTCTCTCCTCGCAAAAGGGAACGCTCTTCTTCCCAAGATACTTGTCATGGGGTGAGAACTGAAAGAAAAGCAAACAAACGTGTATTGGAATTGCCAGATGCATGTATCTTTAAAATGCAAAGCAAGTAGTTTGATGGGGGGGGGGGACAAGGGGGGGGGGGGGTGTCCCAGCACTATCTGAATCAGTGCTGTGATGCTCCGAGTGGTCCAAGTCTTCCCAGTCTTTCCAGCAAGATCCAGTGCAATCATCAGTCACATATGAGATGCTACTGAGGGAAAGAGGATTCATACACAACATCCAATATAAATCTGGTAATACCACCCCATCTCCCCTCCTTCCCCAGCACCCAAAACTGCATCTTTGCAGAAACTAGAGCAACTAATTCAAACAAGGTTACACTCCCTTATTGTGGACACAAAAAACACCTCCAATTCCCTGTAAAGTTGGAGAGCTTGTATTTATTTCTTTTATTTACAGTCATCCTTTGGCATGACACCCCCAAGGAACACGTTTCCTTATCTTTCCTCTCCTTTTCCTGAAGCACTACTTGCATCACCAGCCATTGAGAGCGGTTGCTGCGCGTCGGTTGCTGCAAGACACCCACCACTTCTCAGCACCCAGCGCTCAGCAAGGGAGCAGCCCCAACCCTGCAGAGAGACTCGGCTGCAGACGCAGCGAGAAGGCTAAATCCGAGGAGAAAATAAATAAAAAAAAAAATCGGACTTATCCTCAGAGAGAACGGAGGAGAAGGATAAACAAACTGCCCCAAAGGGGCAGGCTAAGCCGTTCACCTTTCCCCACAGACCCGGCCGCGCTGCCCGCACCGAGGCTGCCGCGCTCGGGGCCCGCTGGGCGCGGGGGGAGCGAGGGGCGGCGCCGCCGCCTCGGGAGACGTGCCCGGACTCGCCTGGCAACGGCGGCGCCCGCTATCTCCCACCTCCCCCCCGCCCGCCCGCGGCGCCTCATGGGGAGGCGAGTCCCGGCGGCCGGGCAGCCTGCGGGTCGCGCGCGGAGCGGGACTACAACTCCCAGCGTGCCGCGCGCCGCCGCGGCGGGGCGGTTGCCGTGGGGACGGCGGTTGCGGCGGCCGCTGAGGCGCGCGCCTGGCGGAGGAGGAAGGCGGGAGCGCGCGGGGCGCGACCGCGAATTCCAGTCTTCTCTCTTACAGTTGTCCGCAATCCCATCCCTCTCTGTCTGGATTAGGTCTGGAAATCACAGATTGACGGGCATCCTCGTTTCCAGGGAGCTCTGCTGCCGGTAGCTTCAGGTGTTTGCCGTGCTAGGTGGTATGCCCGTGTGGAAACCTTGCCTTGCACAGGGCTGAGCTGGAGTGAATGGAAGGAAGGGGCAAGGAAATGCCTAGAGGCTGTTTCTGAATTATGATGAAAAAAAAGACTAGAAAGGCTAAGTATCCAAAAATATATAAACTACTATGCATAATATTCATGTTTAATACTACGTTCATATGAAATGTAGTATAACCACAACTGTCTCCAATAACTTGCTGTGTGTTATGAATGCAGCTGTCTTGTGTTTACCTTCATAATCCTATTGTGGGTTATCTTCCGTAAGACACGTATTCAGCAGTCCGAACAAGAGACATGCCCCGGGACAAACCCATCCTTCCTTCAGATGCCCCAGTGGCTTGTTGGGCCACTCATGTGTGAGTTACATGTCCCAAAAAAGGGGCTTCCATACTTCTTGCAGAGGCCACAAATGAGGGGCTTTGTGGCTCTTGCAGATCTTTGTCTAGGGGTAAGTTTGAGGATCCAGGAGCATGGAGTAATTGCCAGCAAACCATCACATCAGATGGTCAGAGAAGGGGCTGCAGGGAGAACAGGCATGGTCAGGATTCAAGAATAGCTCCTTTAGTTCAGGAAGGAGGAGCATTTCTCTCCAAAGGAACAAAACAAAAAGCAAACAACAAAAAAAGCACATTTCACATCATAAAAATTACCTTCCTGCTTCTCCAATTCACTGTCATATCCAAAGTTTTCCTAGTAATTCAGAAAAATGAAAGTAGGGCTGCCTTAACTGATCATATCGTCACAGTTGCCCTTTGCACTGCGTTCGGTTTTGTTTGCAGCAGTTACCTGTCAAATTGTTTCAGCAGTCACACACCAAAATACACCTCTTGCTTTGTCCAAATGTATAAGGCCATTAAAGTGATTGTTTGTTGTTGCCAAGCACTCAGGTACTGCAAAAGCCTGTTTCAAAAGGAATCATGACTGAAAGCAGACAGCAGCAGATACGTTTTTGCTGCAGGCTAAAATTTCTGGGGGAAAAAAAGAAACACTTGAAATGCTGTAAAGCTGCCGCATTTGGAATTTCTGAAGCATACTTCTCAACAAGCTTCGGGACTGTGTGGCTAAACTGAGAGGTAACTAATGCACTGACTGGCTAAAAATGAGCTGCTGCTGTGTGCTGCTCTTTGGAACTCTCCTGCTTCCGGTTGCTGAGACGGAGCTTTCCAGAAAAGGGATCCGAGCTGTCGTAGCGCAGGTCCTCATCTCTGGGATTCATTGCCTTTTGGGAACGTGCCACGTCTTTGGGACTGCATGTAGGGTGTAAAATATCTTCCATTTCAATGGTCCTTGGGGAATGTGCTTGCAAAGACTCTTAACGCTGTCACTGACACACTAATTCTTTGTCAAGTCCATTCTGCATATAACTTGAATGGTCTTAAAAGCCGTTTGAAGCATTTCGAATACATACAGAGCGTAGCATTTTCATGAATGCTTTTGTTTCTACCTCCCTCTCATTTGGCTAAATGAACTTGAGGACTTTGAAAATTCCAATAGACACCTCGCAGTCCTGAGCCACATGCTGTAGGTGACCCTGCATGTGCAGGGAGGGTTGGACTAGATGATCTCTAGAGGTCCCTTCCAATCTTAAGCATTCTATGATTCTATGATTCAGCACTTCTTAAGAAATAGCAAATTGTTAAATCAACTCTCCTCCCCCTCATCCCCTAGCTGTATAGAAAATGAGTTTAAAATAAATTTTTATTTAATTTTTAACACAAAAAAAGTCTTAAGGATTTAAGATACTTACATGTTATTGTTACAGCATTTGTTTTCAGCAGTGGCTTTTATTGTCCTAGAATAGACAAGCTATGCTCCTTGTTTTAGGAGCAAACAGTTTAATATTGAGCACCAAATCTGGCACCAATAATGCTTGTCTTGAAAGATTTCTAGGATTAGTAATAATAAAGTGATATACTATCACAGAATGTCAAAAGGTTTAGCTGCATTGTAATTCGGAAATAATATTTGCATTTTACATAAGTAGTTCAAGAAAACAGCCCTAAGTGTGATATGTTGTTACCTATGGCATTGTCCATTATTTTTCTGTTCTTAAACAAAACATCGTCACTTAGCTTGTTCTTGACAATTACCAGTCGTAAGTCTTTCTACTCATAGGTCTCCTAAAAGCTGAACTACCTCTAACTATACAGCTTTGTCAATGGAAAGTAGCCCTCTACCTCCTCAGCAAGAACAACCACACAATAAAATGATTTGAAGTCTCAGGTGTATTGGCTGTCCCCTTCCTGTGAGGAGCAGTAACCAAGCTGATCTTGGTATTTTAGCCTTCAGTAAAATGCTGGCATGTTCTTTTCTTGTGATATTTAATATTGGCAAAGTGTGGGAGTATTAAGCAGTACACACTGTTTTACTAAACAACATATCCTCACTTTTTGAAAAGATGACTTGTTACAAATCACATTAATGCTATAGCAGCTAAGTACATGAACCAACATCCCCGAAAAGCAGTAAGAAAACCTTAAAGCAAAACATGTGAAACTACGAGTTCAGTGTCACCTGCTTTTCTAGGATCTGTGTTTACTTTGTGAAAAACAATTTTGGGGGTGCATAAATTATCTTTTCATGGTGAGGGATTGTTTTTTGGTTTAAAAAAAAAAAACGTATTACTTTCTGTTAGGATAGATCATGTTGCTGATAAGTTTCCTCAGTACTGCAACCTACTGTTCATTGTCAGTATAACAGTCAATGTCATTGACGCTTTCATGTTTTCTTTTTATTCTTAATACTGTAAAAATCTAACTGAATATAATTCTTGATGCAGCGGCCTAATAAGACTAGCTTTTTAGGCTAGCACCTCTAATGCACACACATGGGATTTTGAGATTTCCAATGTCACAAGTCTGAGGAAGGCTGAGACAAGAGGAAGGCAAGACAGAGCTGGAGCCTCAGTGAAAAGGGGCAGTCATATTCCAAAAGAGTGATCTAAATGTATTTCCAACTTAACTCTCATAAAAATAAATACTTGTAAATATATTTAGGAGCATAATGAAAAGATATATAATATTTTGTAATAGCAGCCATTTTTTCTCCTCATCTTTGGCAGGGAGCCTGTTAGCCTACCCTCGGACATGCACCCCATGACCAGTACTTTTCCCTTCAAACATAAAAAGAAACTATTTGTGCGCATCAGGGCTTATGTATTATTTTTCAGATGATAGATGTCTTTGTTTCTCTAACGTGTTGCAATCTTAATAAAAGCTTAAGAACAGAATATTCTAAAGCTCTCTGCCAAGCCAATAAAGCATTTAAGCATGGAATGCAGCACTTCGCTTGGTTCTTGCAGGGTTTCCAGGCCGGCAAAGCGAAGGATGCATCCCCTTGTGCTGCAGGTGCCTGCAGCGGGCGGAGAGGGAAGGCGGCCACGTCCAGAGGGGACGAGAGCCCTCAGCCAGTGCACCCCAGTCGCTCACGTAAGTATTGCCAGGTTGTTTTCTGCACAGATGCAAGGATGCAAGGGCCCTGTTTACAACTCAGTGTGACTTATTTCCAGTACCAACAGCACATAGGCAACAACAAATTAGAAGGTTCCAGTAACATAAATGCATACATAGTATTGGGTTTAGTTTGTAGATCGTATTGTTCCTAATTTTTAAATGCTTCTGTGCTGGCATTAAAACAAGAGAAGACATAAGCTGCCTGAGAGAAGTTCTGCCCACATACGTGTGGAGGAACTAGATGCTTATGAGGCAGCTACGTAAAGCAGCACATTGGAGACAGGATTTTGCTATTTCACTTTTGTTAATATTGTCCAAGATCTAAAGACCGCACACAGCTCAGAGCTAGCACGACACATGACACCCAGGCAGCCACCATCTTTTGCATGTGAATATTTCCAGGTTGTAACTCCTGTAAGAGACTGTGCTTGTATCTTGCTCAGCCAGCTGATTTTTTTTATTTATTCCTGTCTCTATTTCATCGTCCTTATTAGATGAAAAGTGACTAATGTAGCGTCCTGTATGAGTACTACCTGAACAACATCCATCATATTCACTCTCTGCCAAAGGGACCATTCAGTGTTGCTGCTTGTTTCTTTTTTTAAAGCATCTCTTGTAGAGGAGATACTAAAAAGCACCACTTCACAAATTATCTCCAATCTCTGTGATATATTCTGCCCACTCTGTGTGTATCTAAGAGCTGAGATTAACAATGAACACCGAGGTTTTCCGTCGCAGAAACATCTGTGTTGTGTCCTAGATCTTTGCCACACAAAACACAATTTTATAACTCCTATTTTTTATGGATGAATGTTCAGCTGAAGCACCAAAAATGCTTATTAATTGGTCTTTCAAAATAAGTAATATTTGAGCCGTAAATAATTTTTGAAATTATATAAGACCCATGAGAACTTGGGGATTGGAAGGCAGGGAAGGATCAAAGGCAGGAATTTTGATCTAGTTCTGTTTGTTACCTGGCATTACATTAATCCAATCGGGATTGATGCATCTCAGTGATTTTACAATTTAACTACAAAATAATAACTGGGGAATTGGATCTAAGCTCCTGTTCCTCATGGGTGGAAATACTGATTTGCATTGATTAAATGCTCAGCCTAGGATCTGGCCTCAGATAGCACTAGAAAAAGGAAAAAAAAAAAAAAAAGGATTTGATCAAAAAAGCCAGCGGTCTTTTCCACTCTCACATGTGAAGCAAGCTCACTTCTGAAACTCAGACATTATGCATTCTTTCAAATCTTAATTGCTACAATTTTGCAAAATTGTTTTAAACTTTTCTTTTTCAGGTTAAAAGAACTTTCATGCAGCTCTTCCTTCTCTTGCGAATGACCTTTTGCAAGCTTTTCCCACAGTTTTATACTGAAGACAATTGCTAGGATAGTTTACCTTGCCTTTTACTGATCATGAGGGTATGGAAAGAATGACTGGGCTTCAAAGACAACGCTCTCTGTGGAAAAGATATTATAGTCTGGTTCCAGGCTATATGTGGTCTGTAGAACCAGAGGAAATACAGTATGTATTTCCTTTGCTTCTTTCATCTATCCCACAATTAGAATTGTACAATTTTGGCCATCTTTCCCTGTTCCTCTGCACTTTAAAATAAGGAAATGAACCAGCAGAACTGAACAGCAGGGTTTTTGGTACCTTGTGGTAGCAGGAGGAGTGAGAGCTGAAAGAGAAGCAAAGTGAACTTCGTGCCTTTACTTAGGGTATCTGCTACGTGGCACTGATAGCCCCGTCTGCCTCACCAATAGCACAGAAAGCTTGCCTCTGCTTTGCTGTAAAATAAAATTCTGTGGTGCATACCTCCTCTTTTGCGCACTTTCACTTGATTGAAGTGGTCTAAATTGCAGTGGTTGTAGGTGCAAAATTCTTCTCTGAGAACAATTTTGTCTGCTTTACTGAAGGCATTGAATAAACCAGAATCAAATGTCAAAAATGATACCACAGACTTCTGTCATTCTAGATCCTTGTAAGAAAGCTGCTTACTACCTCAAAGCTTTTTGAATTTCATAAACGTGGCCTAATCCAAAGCCCATTTTTCAGCATTTCTCTCTGTTTCACTATGATCTGAGCATGCTAGTGGTTTCCACGGCATGGACTTGAAATCTGTGATGGATTTTTTTTTTTTTTGTATGAAAAAACAAGGAATTTTAAATGTTATTTACCTGGTTTGTCAAGATGCTTTCTCTGCCCTGATGGAAATTGTACAAACTTTCAATTTATTTCTAGTGCAAAAATAGAAAATGTAAAAATATGAAAAAAAGTTTATTTTGGACCATACTTGAAGTACATTTTCCTCCTGTTTCCTGTATTATACTGAACAGCCATTTACGAATAGGGATTCATGTGAATAATCATCATAAACCTTTTTTCTCTGTTTCCAAAAGCCCCAAGTGTACAGAATCTAACCTTGCTACATGTGAATAGCCAACTCACATTGAAGACCATGAGGTGAGCACACAACTAATACTCGATTGCTTAGGCGATACTGGAGCTGTTGTAGCTGAGACTGGCCAGGGCGGCCTCTGATGGATAATGCTGGTTGTCTGTGAAAAATGGATTTTTTTTTTTTTTTTTTTCCTCAGCTAGGTGCAGGAATAAACTATAAACAATATTAATAAGAGACTAGTAACAAAATTAATATTAAACCTAGATAATGCCTACATTTCTAACACAATGACCACCATAGCACAGCAAGCAACAGTTAAAGATTATTATTTGAAATTCTTGAAACACAGGCAGTTCCGGCTCCATGTGAGGAGGAACCTGGCACAGGCTGCCCGGAGAGGCCGCGCAGGCTCCTGCTCCGGAGACCTTCCCCACCCGCCTGGCTGCCGCCCCGCGCCCCGTGCGCTGGGTGGCCCTGCTGGAGCAGGGGCTGGGACCAGATGATCGCTAGAGGTCCCTTCCAACCCCAGCCATTCTGTGGGACCCTTTCGTTCCGCACTTACAGAGCAGGCCAATGTTTTACGGCAGAGCAGCCCCCGCGTGCGGGGAGGGTGCATGGGCGGCAGCGGCTGCTCGACACAGACACTGCGGCCTGCGCCGTGTCCTGCGCCGTGTCCTGCACTGCGGCCTGCACCGCGGCCTGCGCCGTGTCCTGCGCCGTGTCCTGCGCCGTGTCCTGCACTGCGGCCTGCGCTGCGGCCTGCCCTGCTGGGCTTCTCGCGGCCCCGCGGCACCCACTAGCCCGCAGGTGCTCCCAGTGCGCCCAGGTGCGCTCCAGTGCGTCTCAGCCCCATTCGAGTTCACAGCAGCGAAGGGCACAGGAATTAAAGAGCAACAGCTCTCTGGTTTTTGTTTTTGTTCTTTTTTTTTTTTTTTTTTTTTTTTT
>JAYECN010304505.1:0-24375 GCA_035222435.1 Microcambeva ribeirae | reverse complement strand
GGCAGTTTCTGTAGATTCTCTGATCTCAGGGTTTTCCTCTTCTATCTTCCTGTTCCTCTCCCGGCCCCTTTTTTTTCACCCTTTTTTTTTTTTTTTTTTTTGTCCTACGCTCAGCGATAAGTTTTATGGTCAAATCTGTGTGTATAGTTCTGCAGTAGGATATTGCTAGAAAAACTAAGGTTGCCAGTACACAGGGAAGTGTTGGGGAAGATTGGACTGAATGGCAGCTATTTCTTCTGCATGAAAGTAGAGAAAGGAAGAATTAGATTACTTGCAGGAAATAGGGGATTATTTTGCACTTTGACTAGTAATGTAATCATTATAGAAATGCCTTCACTACCTTTAACAGGATAAAATTTCTTTCCCATCTACTTTTGGCCGGGTTTTGAACACAAATTTTCCCTGGAAGAGGCTGTCTTACAGCACTAAAGTTCATGGCAAGACTCCAGAAACAGCTTCAGTGGGAGCAAGAGTAAACCCAGAGAAATCAAAACCTAATGTGAAAATTCATTTCCAATCAAATGTAATAAAATTCTTTTATAGCATTTAAAAAATAGTAATTTAATTGGTAATTTTTAATTTATTAATAAATTGAACTTATATAAGTTTTGAGTAATTATACATTCATTTGATGTTTCTGTAACATGCATATCATATAATGTGGAAACATAAAGATAACTGTCCGTAGAAGCAGATTACAAAATGAATTACAAGTACAACCTTTTTTTCAAATGTTTGGGGTTCATGTCAACATTGAAAACAGGTATTCACAACACTTTAATCCTTGAAAAAGGCAGAGACAAAGCATGAGGGACACCACAAAATAAATGTTTGCCTGGAGTTAGGGAACATGATCTAGCAAATCAGCCTCCCTCTATTTGCTTTCAGATTGTTTCCTCTTCCTGACTCTAACTGCAGAAATTAAAACCATGATTTTTTTTGCAAGGCCTCTAAATCATGAAGATGAGAACAGTCCAGTGAAAAAAAAAAGAGCAAAGTACACATTTACCTTTGAGCAAGCAAATGATGAAAAAATGTCATATCTAATTGGAGCTGTTATGGCTGGCGATTAGTAAGATGTGAATTAAGCTGGATGAAATATTTTTCTAAGCAATTCTTAATAGAGCTTGCAAATGCCGATATACATTGAGACTTGTAAAGAAAAATTACCTATACTAAAAAAAAAAAAAACCAACAAAAAAAAAAACAACCATTTTTCCTTAACTCATTCAGGAGGAGTGATTAGCATCCAAATAGGGAGCTGCTGGGAGGTGAAACACCACCACCATCATCTGATGAGAGTAGACGGAGCCTAGGCAGGTGAGAGGGCCCTTTGCTCCTTGGCGTCCCCAGTGGGAGAGCCACCCTATTCCTCCGGACCGTCACTTAGGCTGGGGCTGAGATCTGTGCAGAAAAGTCGTTCTGGGTCTGCTGGCAATATTTGGTGTTGCGCAGGATGACTGAACACGGCAGAGCCTGCAGTCCCTGCTTAGGGGAAGGCTATGGCACTTATCTGACCTGCTGTCTCCTCCTTCATGCAAGAGCTCCAAAAGGACCCTTAAAGCTAAATTTTAGCATGTGCCATACCTCCTCAGCTAGGTACTCTCCAGGCAGATGAGTGGCCTCACTGTCCTTTAGGAAGGACAGGTAGTCTCCCATATAGACTGAAGGCAATTAAGCAAAGGAAGGAGAAAGCTCTCTCTTCTTTTGGGAATGCTTTAAACATACGTTTTGTCCAAGGACATAATGTGAGAGAAAGCCACAGATGTATAAGCATAAGAGTTGAGCCTCTTGGTGCTGCCAAGGCTGAGGAAGTTCTTCCTGTTCCCATCACAGAGGAGTTCCTTGGGGACCACCACATAGTATCCTGCCCTCAGGGCACAGATGAACACAGAGATGATGCCTATGCCACTTTGAAAGCACTGCCTAACATCACTGAAGAATGGCTGTGGGTGTTTTCTTCGTTATACCTCATTTCTATTGGGAAGCAGTCTGAATGATATTCTTCATCAAAACCCCTATATTCAGGACGGGAAGTGATCTGTCTGCAATTCCAAGGACTGATCCCACATAGGCATTCTGTTTCTTGCAAGGATTCTTTTAAATGGACATTTGAAATAACATTTTAAATGGACACGTGGTCATAAGAATCTCTTAAAGTCAATAGTCTGAAAGGAAGCATGATGCTGTTTCACAGTTTGTTCCTGAATATAAGGAACTGTGGATTAAAATTATTAAGGATACCAGATGTCTTGGTTTTACCACAGCAACTGTTGTTTTTTATAAGTTTATTTTAGAGTTTCAAAAATTTTTACTGCAATGCTGAAATGACTTCCCCCCCCCGGTATTAAGCAACTCCTACCCTGAAGTACCATCTGCTGAGAATGTTGAATATCTCTTTCATTTCTCAGTACTTATATATATGTGTGTGTGTATATATATATATAAAGGAAAAGAAATCATGGTATGTATGCATTCGTGTGTGAGAGTATGTGTTTGGAAAATGGAGAGAGAGGAAGAAGAAGAAAATATACTTTGGTATGCCTCTTAATGGTGAAGACTCCATGAACACCCTGAGCTTTGACTGGAGAAGTCTTGAAGAGTAAAATATATCAACACTGAAAAATTTATTTGACATCTGATTTAAGTACCATTCAATAAATACCACTTAGCCATTTACAGAGCTAAGGCATTTATAGACACAGAACTACTTACAAACAAATAAAGAGGAAAAAATATCAGCAAATATATCATTGGTAAATGTTATTCAACTGGTCTGCCCATTTTACATGTGAAAGCATTACTGGTACCAATGAATGCAATTAGTACAGAAATTTCAAGGCAGTAAGATGATTCTTTCTCAGATGTCTAAGGTAGAATTTAATAGATTCTTCTTGGAGGAAATTGTCAAGTTTATCATTTTCTCAAAATTCCAAAGTCCTTAATTTTTATTCTTTGCAATATTACTTGTCTAAGGATTATATGACACTAAAAATGTTTAAAATCAACTTCAAAATCCCTTCCCCCCTTTTCCCTCCCCCTCTGCCCCTAAATCCCCAATCAAGTAATAACAGTGCATCTATCCATCTGGACCAGGAAGATATTTAAAGTTGTACCATACAGTGCAGAGATAAAATATGATTACTCATACAGTCTCTGAGGATCTGTTCATACAAAAAATTGGTGAAGAGAGAACAAGACTATCACATCATTATTTGTTTCAGAGAACGTGGCAAATCCTTTAGGTCAAACATTTCATACTTTGATGAATAAGCATGTAAAGTAAGAGCATTTTAAGCACAAAATTAAAAAGGAGGTATGACTTATTGTGTACACATAACGTTTACTGAATTTTCAAAAAGTGTCATTTGCTTGGCAACTTTGATTCTGCTGCTCATACAAGGATTCATATGCCCCATACATAACAATGTCCAAAAATATTGCTCCATACTTTTTTTTCCCCCATATACTTGTTTTTTTCTGTGCCAGCATATTATTTCTTCGTAAATTTAATGAATTTGTCTTTTTGATACTAGTAACAGTCATACAAAATATAAATTTCTGAAATAAATTTACACAAAATTAGGCACAAAATAATATGCCTATACCAATCATTTTCTTTAATAACTGGTAAATACAGTTGTGCCTAAGCTTTTAGGAAAAACAACACTCAAAAATAGGAATCTGTTTTATATACAATCATTTTTCTATATAAAATTATTAAAGTCACAGTTTGAAAAAATAACCAGAAAAGATTTCCGTTATAGATTACCTAATGTTTCTATTCAAGAACACAATTGACATTTGACATTTTATTTTGAATAGTGTCACTATATCAAATGAATTAATATCAAAACATAAAATAAAATAAAATGAGCAACCTTTCATATGAAGTGGAAAGCAAGTTTGACTTTCTAGCATTTTCTTATAGTTTATTCCTGATGATCTCTCTGTTCATGATATGGCTCAAAGAAGTGGTTATAATATGATTCTATGCACATAAAGGTTGTTAGAAATGCCAATCGAGTTGTGTTTTTTTCTTTTCTTTTGCAATTTCACCATTCCCTCATAAGCAGATTGATGGAAGTAGTCTGCTTTGATTAAGTGCAGGTACCACACAGATTAGTATGTGCTACCCTTCTGAGCACATTCCATGTTAACTAATGGAGTGGAAGTAGGGTATATGTGATGATTAATATGTAATTCCAACTTATTTTTTGCTCTTTGTTTTAATCTTTACTAGAATGCTTTGCAATATCTTCAATAACACCTAATATTTCTGAAAGTTACAGCTGAATTCAGTGTTTAGACTTGATCTCTAAGTGAAACCTTTAACATCTTAACTGAGGCTGAAGTTTCGGGCTCTGTCACCCTCACAGCAGAGAAGTTCTTTTTCACATGAAGATAAGACTTTAAGGTTTAAATTCACAGTAGAATTCACAGTGACCATGTGGGCTCTTTTCCCAGTTACCTTTTTTAATAAACAATTTCTTCATTTATAAGCTTAATAATACACTAAATTCTGTTAGCTTCAGTCTTCAAAAGAGACAATATTAGGGACTGCATTTTGTTTATTCATAGACCCCATAACTATGGGACCTTGATGTGCTAAGTTCTATACAGAGACATAGTGAGAGAGTCTCTTCCTCTAGATCTCACACCCTGGATCAACAAATAGAAGGAAGCAGCTGAGGAAAAGACACCTGAAATGACTAAGGCACACAGAAAATCAACAGCAGAAACTGGGTTCACTGATTCCCAGGCTCTTACAGCCTCCTCTAGACAAATATTGTAATCTAGATAAATATATATATATATAATATTCGTATAATAAATATTATATATTTATATATAAATATTATATTACACATAAATATTGTAAATATATTATACAATGGTTGCCCCACCCTGCATCCTGTTAGTCCCCAAAAATCTGAAATTAAATAAAAGCTAAATAAAACTATATTTTGTGCTTCCCTAAACAGTGCTTTTATTTAAAGTCTGCCAGCCTTGAAAATGGGGAAGGCTGAAGCTTGCTTTCTTTCGAGACTGGTCTCTCCACTTTTTTTCTTTAGTGGTATTCAGCAGGAGCTTTTGATTTCACTTCCAGTGAAAAGTGAGTGGCTGCTCACTTCAAGGAGCAAATACAGAAATACTCATTTTCCAAAACAGAATCCTTACTATCATGCATCAGCATAACTTGAAATGCATGGATATTTATTCAAATCCTACTCACAAATCATCATTTTATTTAAAAAGAATCAAGAGGCCCTGGAGGCCTTTTTTTTTTTTTTTTTTTTTTGCTTTTGTGTTTTTTGACAGAACTATTTCATTACCCCTGATTACAATCATGAGCTACTTATAAAATAAAAAGCACATTAAAAATAGCTTGAAAAGAACAAAAATAACCCTATATTTAATTAGCTTAAAAATACCAAGCACTTGTCAGTATCTTATTAACATCTTAATGAGAGGAAATAACCCTCATCTGTCTTTAAAAAAAAAAAAAATCCCAACCTAGTTATTTATGTATTGCACCCTCAAAGACATGGAATATTTCTCCTCATTAAAATCCTGCTAACAGTATATCTAAGAATTGCAAAGTGCTAAAAGAACAGAGAGAGGCTTCTAGTCTGGCTGTTATGCCGGAAGAAGATTAATTAGACTGCAAGGTCTTATATTAATAGGACTCATTAGAGCGATAGATCTGTAAAGGAATGGAATGGAGGCTGGACACCTATGATTTGTGGGGTGATTCATCCCAACTGACATATAAATTGCTCTCAGCTTGCATTTATTTTCTCAGTATGGTCTCTTCTCTTTGCTGCTATGAGGTTATGTCCTGGGCCAGGCCCATAGGAAAGATGGGTCCCAGGCCAGATTCCTCCTCTTTTGTTTCCCACTTCTTCGAAAGATAATGTAATTTGGGAATTTCTCCTAACTGTAATAAGTGTGTGTGTGTATATATACATGAATATGTACATATATGTCTGTGTGTGTGTTTATGTGTTTACTACAGCTCTTCTATTAGAATGTCAGTGCTATCTAATGAAAAGATCTTGGAAGTTCAGAAGGTCAGATGAGAAAAAGTTCCATTTTAAAAAGTTTAATTTGGTTAACCAGAATCCTGATTCTAATTCTCCATGAAGTTAGCTGATAATCCACTTTCCCTTGTCTTTCTCTGTCTCACTTTACTCAGCCTTCTCATCTATCTAGTGGAAGAAATTAAGGATCATAATAACATAAGGGTGTTCAAGCATTGTTTTAATGAAATTTCAATACGTTTAAAGAGTCTATCATCATACAATCCTTAAAAATACGAATTGATGTGAGGAGAGAAGATGTTTATGTCCCTAGATAGGCCAAATATCACAGAATCACAGAATGGTTGAGGTTGGAAGGGACCTCTAGAGATCATCTAGTCCAACCTCCGGCTCAAGCAGGGACATCTACAGCACGTGGCACAGGGTCGCATCAAGGGGGGTTTGAAGATCTTCAAAGAAGGAGACTCCACAACCTCTCTGGCCAGCCTATTCCTTAGTCTTTCCTTGTAAGATAGATGTTTGAGTCCTTTAATCATCTTTGTTGCTTTACACTGGATCCTTTCTAGAAGCTCCACATCCCTCTTGTACTGGGGAGCCCAGAACTGCACACAGTATTCCAGGTGTGGCCTCACCAGAGGTGAGTAGAGGGACAGGATCACCTCCCTCAGCCTGACGGCAACACTCCTCTTGATGCAGCCAGGATACCATTGGCCTTCTTGGCTGCAAATGCACACTGCTGCCTCATACTTAACTTGTCAGCCAGAACTCCCAAATCCCTCTCTGTCTGAGCTTACTCCTTCCCAGGTGCAGGACCCTGCACTCGCCCTTGTTGAACCTCATGAGGTTCCTCTCTGCCCAGCTCTCCAACCAGTCTCTCTGAATGGCAGCACAAACCTCTGGAGTGTTGGTCACTCCATCCAGTTTTGTATCATCCTGAAACTTGTTGAGGGTGCACTTTGCCCCCTTGTCCAAGTCACTGATAAACAAGTTGAACAACACTGGGCCCAGTACTCATCCCTGAGGGACACCGTTGTCTACAGGCCTGCAACTAGACTTGGTCCCATTTATCACAACCCTCTGAGCTCTGCCATCCAGCCAGTTGGATGTTGTTGCAATTTGTCTCACGAAAAATAAAACCACTGGACAAAATGGTGTTCCAGACTTTTTTATTTCCAAGTTCACTGAGGCATCCAAGCCAATAGGACTCTGACTATAATTTTAACATAGAAGTAACTTAATTCAGAAACGCTGATGAAAAACTTCTTTGTTTAATTGATCACCCAGCGGTCTTGCTCAATGGCATGGAAACTGCACTTTTCCCTGCTCCTTAACTAGACAGCTGTTGCCACTCTTAGAGACTTAATGCTACATCTGAAAAAAATCTGAAAATATGAAAAACCCTGCATTGACACTTCTCTTTTACATAAAGCTTTCCTTTCTTGAAAAGCATAGTATCTTGCTGAAAATACTTGGTTTGTTGGGTCTTATTTGTTTGCAGTAGTAGAAGTTTAACAGCATACCATCAAACACTGAATCTTTAGACTTTTTCCAATAAAGTCAAAAAGATTTTTAAATCTGGTATGATTTTAGAGTCCTCTGAACTTTTAGGCTTAGGGAACACAGCTTGTCTGTACTAAGGAGTCCACCATTAAAAACAAAACAACCCCCCAAAAAAACAAACAAACAAAAATTCACAATCTTTTCACTGTCTTATTTTCTATATGGTAATTATCAGATATTATAAAATGATACCAATCAAACAAGTTCCACATGCTATTGCCAAAACAGCCTCAAAATAGACTTCATGCCACTGTACTGTCCAGCAGAACTACTCTTACTGCTTAACACCAAGTTTATTTTGGCTGCAGCAGACGTCAGTTTTATGATTGTCGCAATAGAAACAGATCAGAAGACAACTCTGACATGAGAGGCCATGGACCAGCTTTAAACCCAAATGTACAGTGGCATTCTATAGGGTTTGGTTATATCATACCTAAAGTCTACATCTTGTAACTTGGCTTTCTTAAGTGAGATTTTGGAAGCCTTGTACTCTTATAGATACTGGAGCCAGTCAGTATGTGCTGCCAGCCACTAAAAAGCTGCAGTTACCACATTGTGACATGCAAGACATCATAATTATTCTTTGTGTTATAATTGAAAATGGCATCCACTGTCTTTTTAGTTTTAACCATTGTAGCCATAAGGATACCATTTTTTTTTTCGAACAGTCTAAAAATACATTAAACATAATACTCATCCATTAGTATTATAATTAACACTTTTCTCTGTCTGCATATCTTTGCAAGGCCTTTTTTTTTTATTTTCTAAGCAAATATGATGGTAAATTGCAGCTTATGGAAACATTTTCTGAAAGATGTAAAGGGAGACAGTATTTTTGTCATGTTTTGATGACATGAGCCACTTAGACTTCCAAACAAAAGCCTTGTCTAATGTACCAGTGTTTAGATTGCTTTATTATATATCCTTTCAATGTTTTAAATGACACAATGTATGGATATAGTCAAACCATAAGATGCACAAATTAAAATAGTAAATATAATGAATTTAGAATGCCTGTCATAGTCCTTTATAATCTCCAACAGCAAGTTTCCCAGCCTGCCAAACCTTTCACTCTAAACTGAATGTCAAAGCGTTATCTATATTTGTTCTTGAATGCACTGCAGGAGTGAAGTCCATTCTTTATTTGGAAACTGTAGGGAATTTTCTGTATAAATACATAAATTGGCAAAATTTATCTTAGTGGAAAATTTATTATTTTAATTGCTAGAAGGTGATGTACACTTCTGCTTTAGACTCTTTTAAATTAGTAATTAATGGCTTGATCATGGAAGGCATTTACCGTTTTCATTTCAGGGAATTCAAATGAAGATAAATAATTTTAAGGAATGTTCAAACTAATTTTAGAGAGTGTTCAACATTACCCCAGCTTTAGCAAAAGGACAAACAGTACCATAGGGAAGGCAGGGGGCAGGATGCCGATTTAGGAAAAAAAAGAAGCCGGAGAGAACTTTATTATGAAATAAGATCTACAGATACTTCCTATTAATGACTGATTATCTTTCAAACTGTGAGTTTTCAAAAAGTAGAGGTCACTTTCACCAAGTAGGTAGGTGTAGCACTTACTTATTGAAAAGAAGGGAAGAAGACAGGGAGGGAGACAGGGAGGAAGGGAAGAAGGAAAGCAGACAGACAGACAGACAGACAGACAGACAGACAGACATGTCAGGGCTTGATATTGTCATAAAGTAATCATTCGGATTTCCTTACAGACATCTGGAAAACACCAACATGATTGGTTTAGGGTCCTTTTTCCACTGCAGGCGGTTTAGGGTCCTTTTTCCACTCAGAGGAGCACAAGAAAAACTCCAAAAGATGGATTTTTTTCCCTGTACTTGATTCTGATACAACTAGTCCTCATGCTAACCGGAACCACCACAGTTCTTTGGCACTTAGAGAGTTAATTTGCAGTAAAAAAAATAATAATTTTGGGATTTGTTACCTCTGGAGAGATGGAAGAGGAAGCTCCCGTTTATTAAGTTTGCTGTTTTCACTTTAAATATTAGCCAACATTAAATGTGAACTGCAAGTTTAATCCAAATCAAGCAAAGGGATACACTCTGGTTTACAAACTAAAAATTCCTGGTTTATGAAGCAGTAGCATAAAAAAAGGATGGGGGGAGAAAACACAATCTCAAAATCTGCATTTGCTAGCTACTCCTGCACCAGCAGGTATTCGGAGATTTCTGAGGTCTTCCTCAGCTGGGGCACTTAAGGAGCCAACTCAAAAATATTCCCTCACTGCAACATTTGTTGTGAACCTCTTATGATGTATGGATCCCTCTGAATTTTTCAGCAGAAAAGCAGGGGGTTTGTTTGTTTGTTTGTTTTTAAGTAAATTGGATAGACTTGTGTTTTTGGTTACTTTTCTAGGCCCTTTGGGAATTATCCATGGAATTATGCACTGAAGTGTTGTCTTTTAAAGTGGACTCCTACCTTTGGGTTTCATTTCCTTGCCTAAGTCAGAGGGTTTTTCTTGCAGATACTGAACTTCAGGCTGTTCTCCATGTCTTAAGATCACCCTTTTCCATTCTTTTTAATATCAATTTAGGGCCTCTTGTTATGTTTCAGCCCTTCTCAAACTGCTTAGCTTTTGTAAGAATCTTTTGAAAATATTCTCTGAGAATCTTTGTAGTACCAGATCTGTTACCCTTATTTTCTTTTCAGAGTCAGTTAAATTTCAGTGCTGTATTTCACATTATGATCTTTTGTAAAGCACATTCCATAAACATTTTAAAACCTTTTCATTTTATAAATAGGTGCTAATATTTAGAAGATTGCACAAGACTCATTCTATGTGCTTCTCATTTTAGGGAGTCCATGAGTCTTAGCTGTAATGACTATTCATTGAAATTTTGATTTGTATCCCTTGTTTCAAAGATGGTCATTTTGTACCTACAAAGTTAGAAACACACAGTACAAGAATTTTTTTCTCTCTTCTGAGTACATACATTGAGTCCAAACTGTTTTTTTTTTTTTCTTCACTACCTATGATGTTGAAATTGAAAATAAAACCAAACTGCAAATTGAGGCTACTTGGCTGCTTTTCTTATCGGTAAGATGACAGAGAGCACTAAATAATTTGTATCATCTAAGCAAAAACAGAAGGAATAACATCCTGTCAACTTAATCAGAAACCTTCACTATAAAAATATCTCTGGAGCTAGGGGTATAAGCTGGAAAAATTAGACAGTTTAGTGTACAGAGAATCTGTTAAAAAGTTGCTTGAGACACTGTCTAATTTTCCTAGGTGGTACTGAAGAAGATATGTTTGTATTTATGTATCTTGCTTGTCTATGTCCCTATGATGTCCTTAATTTGCCTTCTATAAAGGCAGGAAATGGAGATGCGAAAGGAAAGAACTGATTTACTAAGTGGCATATGATACAGTAACAGGTGGCTGAACTGATTTATTACTGTTCTATATCAAGCAGTGAGAAATCTTTGTATTATCCTAATTAGATGTAAATGCAGTGGGTGGATCTTCTACCAGGTTACCATTTACTAAAGGCTGTCACACTCCTATACTATCTGTGAAACAGTCCTTTTTTTCAGAGCATTTCCCTGTCTCAGAATATTTCTCTTTCCAAAAGACTGATTTTGCCACTTGGAGTCTAATGCTGGGCTTTATTGTTCTGTACTGTGAATTACATTGCAAAATCAGGCTAGATGGAGCAGTAGAAACATCCAATTAGGCTCCAAAGGCCATCTTCACAATATCAGGGCACTGCTGATATTGTTGCATGATTCAAAGATAGATTTTCTTTGCTAAAAAAATAAAATCATCTAATAGATTTCTGGAAGCCATGTATACATTGTATGCAGACATTCACAACTGCCTTGCAATAGTTCATTAGGATTTGAAAGGGGTTGTAAGGAGTCAATGAATGTGTCAGCTGATTGAATTTTGCCTGCAATTTTTGGTCGACCTCCAAATCCAGGTGTCTCAAATTTCCAAGTGACTGGTCTGCCCAGCTGGCCTAACTAGAGCTTTCCTAGAGCCTGGAATGAGACCATATATAATCCTAATTGCATCAGTAGTGTAATGCATTGTGTCTGTAATTTTGTCTTTAAAAATTCACTGCTGATCATATAGGCTTTAATTTGAACAAAACAAGTGATCAATTCATGTAACTGTGATGATAGCCAGTGCCAATTCAGTTTGGATGAGGATCTAGGTGAAGGGTTTAAATATAACTAGCATTTATGATATACTATTGTTTGTTACTTTTACACAAAATTTTTCTCGTATCATATTTCTGTACCATTTTAAAAATATTTTACAGAGAATACGAAATAAAAAAAGTATATAGCTTAATAAGAGTTGCATTAAATTAGATACTTTTATTTGCTTAAAAATATGTGGATACAAGAAAAAAAGTTTGGATCTTTTCCCATGTGCTTACAATTATTCATGGGATTTTTTTAATTGAGTACATACTTAATCAATGACAAATTATACCATATATTATCCTAATTACAGGGCTACTACATCTATATGTGTCTAAATTAAAAAATCTTGAATTAATCAACCTTCATACACCACATATACGAACAGATTTTAAATAAAATGAATCAGCTACCACAGCACATTGCTCAGGTTTATTTTAGAGAACAAAAGGTTTTCAAGGGTAGCATGACACCTTCTATATGCAATGTCACACTGAACCATGTTACTTCTTGAGTGTTTTGCCATGTGGTAATTTCTAAATGAATCCTAGCTCTATCCTGAGAACGTTATGACTACCTCAGTTATTCCTCTGTGTGACCTGAAAACAGAAGCTGGAATCTATACTATTACTAAAGCATTTTGCATTACTAAAGCTTCTCATCCCCATATAAATGGATAGATTACAATCCATTGTACCAGGTGCTACTGGTCTTTCTAATGTCCTTGCGGAATATTTTGTATGCAGGAATCAAGTGAAGAGGAAAGAGAGACAGTGATTTTTTTTTCTTTGTGTGTATTTTTTTTTTTAGATTACATAGGAAAGAACTTAGGCAACTTCCCAGTGAAAAGGAGAGATTTAATTAGAATCTAATCTGCATCCCAAATCTAATTCAAGTAAATGAAAAACTGAGTTCAGACAATGAAAACTACATCCAATTAATATCAAGGAGAGTTGAAACATTTTTAATAATCAGAAGTATCATCAAATGTGTTCTGACATACCTCCAACCTGAAGTTTTAACAATGGCTTTACTAAAATACACTCTCAATAAAAAATATCTGGAATATTGATATATTTTACATATAGCTTATATGCCTTAAAAACAGTTTAAAAAAAAAAAAAAGCCTTCTCCCACCTCTATTCTTCATTTCCTCATGAGTGAACACAATAACCATGCTTTTGCTCTTTTTTTTTTTGCTTTTTTATTTTCATTTATCTTTTCTTTTGACGAAGTATTGCTGTTATGCAAAGGAGATATCCATTGTTAAATTTTAAATTGTGACTGTGGAAATCCAGAAAAGAACTAGTTCAGGCATCTGTACATTTAAAGCTACAACTTATTTAAATGGAAAGAAGGTTTATCTTCTTTCATACCATTGATATGGTTATATAGACAAAAACAGATCATTGCCAGCAAGCCAATTTGGGATCTCATTAATTCATTAGAAATGTGTATTTGCACGTAGCTAACCAAGCTGCAATGAGGGAGGGAGTGCACTATCTGTTTGTTGTCTTGCGTTAAATCAGGACTTTTCAGCCACGTTTTGCAAACACAATACATAAATCCCAGAATGGAAACTGTCAGCCCCTTCGTCATGTGTGGGCTCCAAGCAGAACTCTCCAAGGATACCAGGGTATTGATTCTGTTGAAGGTATTAGTGCAAGAAAGAAAAAATGTTATTTCTCTCTCTGTTCCTCATTCCATCTGCTGTAACGAGACGTACGCAATCTTTCTTTATATCTTCTTTTAGTTGCCAATCCAAAAGCAGACATATGGATTGAGGACAGAGTCCTGGGCTACTTGGGTCAGTGATATAACTGGAAAGGTGTTTCACGTTTAAAACTATTTTGATAACCTACATAGACTTTTGCAGATGTCAGTAACCCAGTCAGTAATTCTTTACTTTTGGAAGCATAATCCTATGGGGATGTTCAAGGGGATAGAGCGGGGTGATGAGCAAAATCAGACAGTCGGGATATGGACTGGAAAATCTCCACAACAGCATAGCCTGCAGTACTCCCATTAACGTATTACCTGTCAGATGCATTTAACTTTCTTTCTGAAAGAATGTCTTGGAGTATTTTTAATGCCATAGAATGCCCTCACTATAGTTCCATTAATAGAATTGGGAAGACCAATAATGAGCAATTTAATTTTATTCTATATCAACATGATGGAAATAGTCACATTTCCCTAAGGAAATACTCAGAGAACCTGGTTTACATATGAGATCTATTATTGCTCACAAAATTATTGTGGCAGTCAGGGGGTAAGGCAGACCAAAGGACCAGAGAAAGAAAATATGAAGTAATGAAGAGCCCATTACAGAGCATCAACTGCTCCCTTCTATGCAGAAAATTTATTCAATGTCTCCTAATACTGCTCATTCAGGATTTACATCTGTTGATAATTCAGACTGCCAAACATTTCCTCTTATATTGCATTTCCTTGGAGCTTTAAAAGGTACAAAACCTCAAACCTTTCAAAGAAATTTCCTTTCATAGTACTCAATTAATCCTTGTATATTCTTCTGAATACATGAAAAAGAAGCATACATGTATATCTCTGGTTTGTGTTCTGAAGGAATAACAACTCCAGTAACTGAATATCAATAACAATGCCGCTTGCAATAATCAATACCCTTTAATGATTCCAATCACTGCCTTCTTGGCTAGTATCAAGAAGACTTCAGTTTTCATTTTACAGAATAAAATTTCAGAAAAGATTAATCTTAGGCTATTAATAGCATTTTTATTTCACAGCAAGATTCATCTCTGTAACTGTTGTCCTGTGAGAATTTAGCGCGGGAGCAGACAGAGAGCATTGAGGTTCTGAGGAGGACACCAAAGAGTGTGAAGGGACAGCTGGTGTGGACACAGGTGCCTGGATGGACAGTGCCATGCTATAGCTGGCATTGGTCCAGTGTGAGAAATCACATTTCTGGCACTGTAAAGTCTGCTTTCATTGCTCACTCACTGTATCTACACCTTACACCTTTTTTTTTTTTTTTTTTTTCTGATGTCTGTGGGTTTTTTGACTATTCACTTGCATTACTTGGACACTCAATAGCTGTTACTTGCCTGGGGGTAGTACCTGAGCCCTAATTACTAAAATGTAGCTCTGTTGCTGTCAAAAACTAAAATTATCGCTGAGAGAAGAAGATGCTGCTTCAGAAATAGACATTTTAATTTACTTTTCATTAGAAGACCTGTGAGGCAACAGGCATACCATCAGGTAGCTAAGTAAAAGAAAATTGACATAAATTGCTCTAAATTTCCCAGGTAAGCATACCACACAAGGAGACTTCTAGCTTTTTGCAGCCCTTAGGTTTTGCAGTCTCAGGTTTTCTTCCTTAGCTTAAATTGATCTTTAAATCACCCTTTTATCAGCACACACAGGCTTTGGGTGGCTCTACACAGCTGCAGACACATTTCCTTGGTGTATCACCAAGGACCAGGGACTCCTGGCAATGTTGTCCTAGAATTACACCTGGATCAATCCTTTCTTGCTGATGTAGGAGTGAAAATGCCTACCGTGAAAAGTACTGAATACACCTGCCATTTGCTCTAAACAAATGAAGAGGCCAAAGACAACACGTTACCCTGATCGGCAAACCATGGTAAGTGCAGCGTAAGTTGAATTGCTTGTGACAAGTGAACTGTCAAGAAGCCTGATCGTGTGTGACACAGGCAAGGGGAAGCACAAATAAACTTGCTCATCTCTGTCAAACTCATGGGAAAGCATATATGGACTGCTGAAGACCTAGCTAGATATGACTATGGTAAGAGCTTAGTGATGTTATTTCTGGTGTTCTCAGCGTAGAAACTGATGCAAACTGACAAGCACTGTGTTTGCCTGTAAGGGGTCATATCTCCTGTGATTTGAGTCAGCTTAAGTAAGCTCTTCTCCATACATTTGCATCAATGTCCTGTCTTTTACTTAGGGACATAGGCACACATATTGAAGAGGTGGGTTTGTTAGTGATAGAGATCTTCAGTGCTTCTGTAGAAAACCAGTACTAGTAGAATATAAAAAGTGAGATGCTGCTCTAAAAATATGGCAAGATGCAGGCACCACTCGGCCCCCTAATGAATGCAATGGATGTGCTTAGAATTACGGGAGCCAGAATGGATCTTTTTGGCTCAAACTTTGCAGTGCAGGTGTAGTTTACCATGAAGAGTCCTGACCCAGAATGCCCCCACTACTGATGTCCTATGAAGATAAAACTCACATGTTTTCCCGTGAGTTTCAAACTAACGTCAGAGCAGAACTCTGTTTCCTCAAAAAAAAAAAAAAGGCTGGGGGTGGATGGTGGGCAGGGAAAATAGCAGTAGCGTAGTCTGATCTGGATGATCACACATATCTGCACGGTGGGGCAAAGTACAGCAAAACTTATCTACCCCACCATGTAGTCAGAGCCTTAGTTCATCAATTTTGCCTATGGCCTATGACAAATCTTAACCATATCAGTAGAGAAGTAAGGCAGCACCCTTTACAGCATGAATATTAAGCTGCATAAATGGTGAGAAACTTAATTCCTCAATCACTGGAGGCAATGAAGACAATGGAAGATAAAATATTAAAGGACAAATCTATCCTTAATCAGGTAAATTTTAAGGAGTGATTCATTATTCTGAGAAGGAATAACCTGGAGATCACCACACCATCTAATGCTTTTGCAAGGTACAAATGATCAAGGGTGTTACGAGGTACCTGCATAGATTTCTGTGTCAATCGCTTGGAGCAGGTGGAGAGGATCCAGTGCAGACTGCTACTAGAGGAAGGCTTACTGGATTTGTGACAGCGTTGACCTACAGCAAAGCTCTGCTATTGAAGGCCTTGTGTCTATGGGCTATGCTCATATGTTCTTTCTCTGCAACTCACAGACAGCGATACACTATTTCACAGTTGCCATCCTCAATTTTGTTAGTGTTGCTTGTCTAGGCAAGAGATTTTCATGGTTGAAACAGTGGCAGTGCAGAGCTTGCACATCAGGTGACTCAAAAAGAAACCAAGAATGATTGATGAAGTTGCTCAAATCTCCATTTTTCTGAGAGGAGATGAGAGCTGCCAAAAATTCCTGTAGAGAACCTAACAAAAAGGTCCCTGAGATTTCAAGACAGAAGGAAAAAAATATTTGTCCTCTTCTTTTCTCATCAGCATTTTTATAGTAAATTATGCTTCATTTCAGTTCCTTGCTGAAAGGTGTGCAAGGTGATGAGCATAGGCCAGAAAGCAAGTTCTAACTTTACTATGTACTTCAAGTTTTGTTGACCCTCATTAAATTCATTATTATAATTACCTTAGATCTTAAGGCTAGTTGAATTTCACAAAACTTCATATTTACAAGTGGAAAATCAGGCTGGCACTTTAACATATAATTACACCCTTGCACATGCTAATCTGGGATTTGGCATTTACAAACAAATGCACTCACAGATTTTACACAGTACACTGAACAGCTACAGGAGACTTCTCAAAATGTTGGCCTACATTTGATTGCTGTGGTCTGTTCCTTACTGAAAAGGAGAAAACAACAATGAAGACATCTTTGAAGTGGGAGGAGAATCACTTAGCTACTTCTTGACTTCAGTTTTAGATTTATAGAATACTTATGACGCCAGTGAGCCTACAGAAACTGAATTAAAGAGTAATGAAAAGAGACACAAATAAAATCTTGGTCATAGGCAAGTGAATAGAAATCCTGAGTTCATTTCCTGCCTTCTGAAGAGAAAAGCAGCACCAGTTATCCAGTAAAATGCTTGTGGTTCATGACTACCTTTTTGTCTTTAGTGTTTGGACATTTCCAATGCCATCGATGTATTGATATCTTAGCTTTTTGAGGATTCACAAGCAAACCCAAACCTGACTGACTTCAGACAGAGTTGGTCCAGGCTACAGATTGTCTGGAATATGAACTGGATGCTATTCATTTCTCTTAACTGCCTAATTTGGAATAGCTCTTCTAAATATTACCTTTAATGATTTGAGTATTTGTCATTGTCGAAATTGTTGTTATTTGAAATTAAATGGTTATTTATTCTTCTAATTTACGCATCCCAGTTCAGGCACTCAAGCTTCTTTTAAAGTTAATGTTGATCTAATGACATTCCTGTGATCACGAAGTTTAAGAATTTTTTTTACCTGTCATATAGCATAAAATTTTATGATTGTGCATACAGAGGTATAGGCATACATTGCACATTGGTATTAAAGTTTTTTTGTTGTTGTTGTTAATTCTAGGTAAAGCATTACTAAACAAAGACGGAATGTGTCATATGAAATACGATTAATTTATATATGTACATTCCAGCACAAAGCCTTACTAGAAAGTCTGAATTATTCCTTAAACATTCATAGCAAAAATGTACTCAATCCTTCTTTTCCCTTGTGACAGTACCACATCAAGTTCACTCCTGGAATGAAATAATATATCCTTTCTTGGGGGTTTTACACTAATTTATAGGGACACGATCAATTGAAATGTGATTTCATGCAGCTGATTAAGTGATTCTTGTCCTTTTTGCAATGCAATCTAAACAAAACAAAAAATATATTCTTAAAAGTTTTAGTCCTTCTTCTCTTCTCTACCCTGAGCAAAGGAAATAGACATTCTAACTACAAAGGGGCAAACAGTGAAACTAATGGTGCATAGCATGCCAGACAAACCGAATGTTACAGGAACTGCTTTATTTAGTGCTCTCAGCTTCCAGTAATTTAGGTATAATTGGTAGCAGTAAGTAGTTTTCTTTTTTTTTTTTTTTTTAATCAGATGTAAGAATTGACATTGCTATTTTTAAGCAGTTCTTAAATCACTCCCTCCTTCCATTTTATTCTTAGCAAATAAACAATATTAGGAGGCAATAGGTAATTAGTGCTCTTTTGGCCATAGCGTACCATGAGTGCCTTTAGGCCAGGCCATCAAGGATTTTATGTTCAACTTCTGATGACTCTTGATCTGCCACCGACTGGACTGCTCATTGCACCTCATGTGTGATTATTACCCATTGCTGAGGTATCCTTTACCGATTTCTCTTAAAATGTTATCCCTGAAAAGCATGAATTTGGGATGCCCACTACCCCTTTCCTTCTGTTGTCCTCTTATATACGATCTTCTATTTCTAATTCTGCCCACTTCCTTACACCTGCATCCTTTATCATTGGTTTTCCATTTCTTATCTTAGGTAGAATGCAAACAAGGTAAACAAACATTTTATAGTGCTAGTATGTCTTGGTTAAATATATATGCAAAGCATGAGCCTCACATGGCCATGGCTGTTTGACTAAGTATTTTAACAGGTGGCCATTTTAGTCATGTAGATTAGACGATTCCTGTTGATTTTAAAGGGACTAAAATTTCATCTTCGGACAAACAGGAATAAACAGCTGAGCACCTAAGCAGCTACAGTTCAGTTAAAATAGCACTTTTCAAGCAGTTGTGGCTCTGTAAATAGGAATAAAGTGACAGAGAAGCAAAAGGAGTAAGTGCTATTTAAAAGAAAAAAAAAAAAAAGAATTTTGTAAGAGTTGTTCCCAATTTCCTAAGAATCACCTATTTTATTAAAAGTTAAAAAAAATCATTTGAAAGGTGACTTGTATATTATCACAAACATAAACATGCACTAGGCGACTGAGCAGATGTGGGCTTTATTAAATCCTTTCTATTTTACCAGAGAAATTTAGTTACCAGAACATTTAATAAACCTTTATTTGCTGAAATTAGCTATGATTCATGGCGCCACTTTCCTGATTATATGCAGCAGTTATAAAAAGAAAAATCACCTGAATATTAAGTCTGTAAAAAATCTATATTAACTAATGCTACAAGCAACCCTCCTGTTCTCTGATCATTTTTCTATCTTTATTGTCCCCAACTGGTGTCCCCAACAGGGTGAAATCATAAACCACAATGTGTCATTGGCATTTTGAGGATGTTGTGTCTCAGTGGTAATGTGGGGGCCTGATTGAAACCACTTTCCCTATTATTCCTTAGGCACTGCCACTCATTCCTAGATGCTGATAAAACCCTAATGCTGATGCCTTTGGTGTAGTCACTTCTCCTTGAGAGAACATAACAGGGCCCAACCTATTCAGACCAGACAGAGCACAGTGCTGAGGCACAAGGCTGAAAGTGAATTGCTGTGCTGCAAAGCTCAGGCAGAAAAGCATGATTTGACTAGATATGATGATGACTGCATATCACTGGTTAAAAGCCTGAAATCAGAGGCCATGAATGACAACACAAATGGCAACCCTTTTGTTTCCTTCTTAGACTTTGTCTGGTCAACAAAACCTATTCTTTATTAGGCATTGGTAAATGCTGTGCCTTGTAGCTTTGTCCTGCAGGAATAGATGCCGGCTCCCAACACATATTAGGTAAGGACTCTGTTTGATCAGTTTAGAGTACCAGCCTTCTTTCTGGCATGTGTTCCAAATATTTTAAATAATTAAAGGAAACTTTCAGAGAGTCAAATTTATCCCTGTACAAAGACTAACGCAAAACTTACCAAACAGTACAAGTCTCAGTGGTAAGGAAGACTTAATGTTCTTCTGGCTTTTCACTGTCCTTATGTGCAGGCCTGAATCTCATCCTAAGGCTGTGGTTTGGCAATGTATTAGATTTGACTTTAACGCTCCTGGCACCAGGTCAAAAAAGTTACAGTGAAGTGATTGATCATCATTTTACTTTGACAGTTCAAATGCAATAAAAAATGTTAACATTCTGGCAGCCTTTATGTAAGACCAGGGACATTTTTCTATATAACTCTAAATTTAGGCTTGTTCAGTCCTAAGCAGATCTTTCTATCCCTAAGCAGGTAGCAAGAAACCCTACTGTGTGGGCATGGTGTTAGGACTCCACATGGTGGGTTGTGGCTAATTAGACAAAACCGATATTCTGTGCTAGACCTGAATCAGGTCAGATGGGGACACATCCTCGTTTCAGCATTAATGACTGCGGAAGCATTGCACAAGTAAAAGCTTTGAAGAAAGTAAGTGCACTGAACAGTCCCTCCAGCAATTAATAAGAAAGAAGAAAATATAATTTATTTATTGATGCTGAAGGATAGAAAGATACAATTTACAAACTATGATGAGATTGGATTGTTTTATGTTTTTCCCTGATTTTTTTTTTTTTTTTTAATGGAATGATATAGTTAAGCTTCAAAAGTGATTTTGATTTAGGAATATTTTCTCTGTCTAAAATTGAAATGAAAATATATCAGAATTTTTCACAGAATAAAATGAAAACAGAACCCTTACTTTTGGTATCCTACAGGGCATAAGCGATGTCTCCTTCTAAACTTTGTGGCAGCTGATGCTGGAGGTGGAGTGGAAAAATCCTTTTTCATTCTTCTGCCATGGCCACAGACAACTAGACATACATGATAGGTATTCTGAAATCTGTGGTCTTCTTTCAATAGCAATCAGTCTGTCAACGACCTGCTAACATTAATGGCATTTCCATGAAGAAGAAAATTGACCTTAAATAAGGGTAAACCCTTAGTGCAGCAGCTCTACTGATTAAAATTTTACTATTTATGCTGCAAAACATCATCAATGTTGAGTTCGGCATATCACTTGTAGGAAATGTCATACAATGTCAATATGGAGTATTTTATCTATTTGCAGGAGGTGCCCTGATGGAGTTTGTTCCACCTCCAGAAAGATTTTCAGTGTGTAGTAGTATCCCCCATATTGTGTATAGAGAATTTCTCTGGAGCATGAAAGCACCCTAGAAGTTACACGAATTTTAGGCATAGCCCTTCTGTACAGCCTTCATCTGCTTCTTCCAAGCTCTTGAGGTTTCCTGCAGATATTGTTTCAAATTCAGATTTGAATCTAAGCTTTTCCAGGATTCACTCACAGCTGTGAGATGCATTATAAGCCATCTCTCTTCTCTTGTGTTTCCACACATCTTTCACAGCTACTATTAGCAAAATGTCAATAAAGCATTTTGCAATGAATCAAGTGGTAATATTTCATCAACCTAAAATAAGGCCTGGTTGGAAAAATAAAGAGGTCTTGCCACTCCTAAATTTGGCAACTGGATTACTGGCACAGACAGGAATGTTTACAGAATATTCTCACAGCATGAGTTTTCCAGATCCAGACATGTTCTGCCACCTCTTATTCTATCAGAAATCCCCCAGATATATCGGCTGAGTAATTTATGCAGGATTCTTTGCTCACAGGAGCACAGGGGGAGTGAAATATTGCTTCACATAACCACAGCTGGACCTTGTCTGGGGACCTTGGTGTCTCTATCCTCTCTGTAGCCACCAACTCTTGGGTGCTTTGCTGAACTGAATAAGCGGTGCCAAACACAAGTGCGGCAGGTAGCCAGGAGGACCATGACATATGACGTGAAGTGTTTATGCATCATCTGTGCAGTGCTGGACATGATAGGGCAAGGATCCCTGCAATCCTGCTCGTTGCAAGCTGCAGCTCCAGGGAGCACCGTGACCTGCAGGAGCGAGGGGCCACAGCTGGTATGCAGAATATCAAGTTTACATTAATGAGCTTGTCTCTGTAATCAGGACCAGATTTGTTTCTTTAGCCTTCCTGTGCCCAGACTGCTGAGTAAAATACCTTCAGTCATGTTTCAGCACACATCTCAATATTATGTAAAAGCTTATGGCTAATAAGACTAACATGACTTTGCCTTTCTGCTCTAACATGATGTCTAATCTGTCTAGTGGAACATTAAAGCGAACTGAAAAGTCAACTGGAAACATTTAGCCACTAACTCTGAAGGCTTTGATCACATGGAAATACAATGCCACTTTTGATCTTGTCTCAGCTTGCAGAGAGACCTGTTTATCTGGATCACCACCAACCGTTTTACCTTGACATAGGGAGCTGGAATAAATCTGATGGCATATGTGTGCTTTCTTAATTAAAGAACTGGATTAGATCCAGCACATTTTTATTCTGCACACAAATGATAAGGGTCATGAGGAATCCTCTTGAGAGAAATTTTAAAGGTGCTACAATTTTTTTTTTCTGATTAAGTCTTTAGCTTTGGCTGATAATTCTTGCATATCCACTTTAATGAGTGTGTAGGTTTCAAATGTTTACCACAAGCTTTTCAAGCTCTTCTTTTGTGAAGTTAATGTTTTGTTTGTTTTTAAGTACAGTTTCTGCAGAGAATTGAGATTAACATGATACTATCCCTTCAAAAATGGAAAATATATAACATTGTAAATCTTCTTGGTTTTAGGATCCTGAACTCCTTAAAAGTAGTTGTTTCTTGTCTCTGAAAATAACAAGTGACTGACATACAACTTTAAATGCCTCATTTTTATTGTTCAGAGTTATTGTTTGAATTTATTCAGGTAGAACAGAAATTTCCATGGAAGCCCACCTTCTCAGTTGTCAGCAGCTCTTTAGTTGATATTTGATGGGTTTCTTGGTTAGTCTTCGTTTAGAGGCATTTTTTTCTGGTTTCAGCAAAATTGCTTTAGTTTTTCTTGATAAAGAAAATTATTTCTTTTATGTGTATGTGCTCCATTTGCAAATATGCAGTTTCAGAAACTAAGATCATTCTCGTGTAGATTATTTTATAAATTTTTCTGTGCCATAACATTAGCAAAACAGAATTAAGGGAAGCTGACTCAGCAATTCTGACTGTAAGAGCACTTGATGTCTTCAAGCCTTTTAAGCTTCTGCAAGAATTTCCATCAGACTTCTCTGTTCAGTCATAACTTGGAATGGGCCAATTGCTTCCTACTCAGCCAAGAGTGGCTTTGGTTACCAGCATCTTGAGGTTTACTGTTACTTGCATTTGCAAGAACCTTGAAGAGACAACACTTTCTGTAGTGCCTTCAGGAAATGGAGGCATGGTAATGATAGGAGAAAGGAAGGCCTTCACTCTTTCATTGCAGTGAAGTCTGCTTTCATAATACCTTGCTTATATGTAAAATGCCATTTCAGCCAGAGAGTGCTAAGATTATAATTCAGAAGTTCAGATCACCTTCATCTGCTCTCTGTTAATGACCTTTTTGCTAGGAGTCACCTGCAAAACCAGGCATACTATCCTTTGCAAGAACAGAAAGTCTTTCTGTCGGTTCTACTGTATTTCAAAGAGCAATATGCTGTAGGGATGTTCTTACACATGCATAGTCAGAGCCTTGGGAAGAGTCACCTGAATGCAAAAGAAATATGTCAGTACAAGCAGAAAGGGCATGATGCATTTCTCTCCTCTTCACTATAAAATTGGTAGACATTTATCTATACTATTTTTGTATTGTCTTGCCAATGGAGAGTCATTTGTCTTACTGTGCACCTGTCTTAAAATAGGGTGCATCTCCCTCCTTGTCTCTCCCTTATTAAAGGGTTTGAGAAGATTAGTTTTGACTACATAGCTAACTCTTCAACAGGTAAGCTGAATAATGTGGAAATGGTATAAAACATGGTATAATGAATCCCTTGGCATATCACATTCAAATCTCAGTACCTCTATGAAGTCAATTAAAAGATTTGTTCCTAACGGTTCCTAGCATCCCAAAGACTACATATATATATTTTTTAGAAAAAAAAAAAAAAAAAAAAAATTTTTCATTTAATAAGAAAGAAATAA
>JAYECN010304399.1:0-24376 GCA_035222435.1 Microcambeva ribeirae | reverse complement strand
CCCGGCCCGCGGGCGAGGAGCCGCCCCGGGCCGGGCGAGGCCGCTCTCGCTGCGCGCCCGCGGCTGGCGCCGGCGCCGCGGCCGCTTGGCCAAGTTGCGGGCTGCCCTCTCGGCCCGTGTCGTCCCAGCTCCCGAGCGCCGCGCGGCCCTGCCCTGCTCTCAAAATCCTGCAGCCCGCGGGCGCTCCGTGGTAAATCACAGCGAGAGCAGATTGTCCACGCGAAGCTTGGGTCGGGGTGCCCCTTACGCGCTGCCTGCAGCCTCTGGGGCTGCCGTCACTTCCCTCGTCTCCGAAGGGCAACACGTGGTCGTCACTCCTGCTCCTGCATTGTGTTCAGATCTGCAGGCTCCGTCGTGCCCCGCTTCTTACTTTCTCGGTCTTCGCTCCGTTTCTCACCTCGCTCATCGGTAAAAAACTCAACTACAGAGATAACTTTCCTTGCGCGGTGCTCCCCTTCACCTTCCCTTGTGACTGCGTCCCTCTCCCGTGGGCCTTTGGAAAAGAGCGCAAGCACAGCCTCGCTCCTGCAGCATTCAACTCAAAAGAGGCTCGATGGTGTTCTCCTTGAAATGGTGTATTTGTGTGCTTTTACATTTTCCATCTTTTGGTGCGTAGCTACTTGAAATTGCTCCGCTTCGTCACCACGAAGCTTGCGATGAAACCTTAAGACTTGGCTTTCCTATGCTGAATGTTCCCTATTTACCTTCTGGCCTTGTCAAGAGGTCTTTCCTAATGGCTTATTTTTACTGTAATACCTCTATTATTTATAAATTTGGACTGTACAACCTGAAATTCTTTCATGTCATAATTACACGTCAATGTGATAGAGGGCCTCACCCTTCTTCTAGTTCAGTGGGGCGGCTGCTGATTTCAATGATTTTATTAAAATCATCACACTGGCAAAACATTAGTCATTTCTGGAAACAGAGCTATTTAAGTCTATTTTGCCCCAAGATGGCTGTCGCCACCAAAATGGCTACCCAGGCACTTCATCATTTAGGATTTCTATTTTATTTGGATGGCTGGAATTGCACTTTATGAGATCTGTTTTTAGGCAGAAAATATAAGTAAGCATTTTTAAATAAGCTTAGGGTAACAATGTAAGTAGCATAATTAGTCACATGTAGGAGAAAATGGTATTTTATAAGCCACACTGAGCTAAACCTCATTTTGAATAGCTCCTTTTTTTTCCTGTCTTGCACAGAAAGTTATTCATCTCATATAAAATAAACTAATACTTGCTAGAAAATAAAACATATTTTGAAAAGAGGTTTGTTTTATTTTGCATTGCAGGAAAAGCGTTGTCACACTTGGGCTCTGTTTGGGGTTCTTAAAGAGTCAAATCTCCTTCAAGAGGAACTCCTTAAAAACAGATTTTCTGATCAGTCATTCAGCCTGTTTCAAACCACCAGGAGAATTTTAGCAGCTGTTTTTTTCTGCACGCGGGGGTTTAGTGTTGCAGTGAGCTCCGTATAGGCGTTCTGCTCTCACAGAGTGAACCACCCAAGTGGCTTTCTGTTTCTAGTGCCTCTTTTTGTGATTAAACATCGTCTATTAGAACAAGGACCAGCTTTATGATGAGACATTTAGACTAGATCTTTAGACAAGATAAATAATAGAGAATTTCCTGAAAGAAAGACCTGGTATTTTGAAGAGTTGTTCTGAAGAGAGTGAATTCTGACGACTGGATATAAAAATAGTACTTTTTGAGGAAAAAAAAAAAGTTAATATTGAAGAAATATATATATATTATGTGACAATGAAATTAGTATCAAGCTCAGGAAAAAAAAGTATCAGATTTGGGTTGAACCCTTCTGAACTGCAAGAACTTTAGTCTTTTTTATAGATAATGTGTTATAAAGGAATCGTTTCTGTGTTCCCAATACAGAAATGAGACATCTATTTTTATGTATTTATATGTAAATAAAAGAGTAGAATAACTGGTGAGTAATGGATCAGTAGGTCTCTTCTGTGGTGCACACCAGCAGATTTTACACAGTAGCTACGCAGCCTCGAGAGGTTCTGTGCGGTTCCTTTTCAACTTGATTGCTTTTTGATAGGAGAGAAAGAAGACGTATACCTTACCCTAGCTAAAATCACCCCCCCACACCCTTCCCTCCTTTTTACCTTGGTGCAAAGCCATTAGCACCGCAAATAATATTTCATCCATTACGAAAGGCCATTTAGGTGTTTGGTTCTCCATTCTTTCAGTTTTTGTTTGTTTGTCCATTCATTTTTGAAACACTTTCCATGCCTGTTTTGGCAGATGTGTCCTTTCATACACTACGCACTCAGCTCCTAAAACTAATCTGTGTTAGGACTAACTTTTAGGTCTTTAGCACTAATGCTTTTCCTGATACCTTAGGGTTGCTCTGTGCCTCCAATCCTCAATCGTAGTCCTTCTGAGTTTGGTACAATTTTGTACATGGAAGAATATGTAGGGAACTACATGTGCAGTCCCAAACAATAAATGTGCAACAGTGTTAAACTATTATCCAATCCTGTAACTACATAGTAAAAGTGAGTACATACCCTTTATAGAAAGAATTGGCCTCTTGATACATTATTATTAAAAAAGCAGCTCTTTTACTAAGTATGTTAACTCTTAAATAACACTTTAAGGAATATGTGTTTTGTAACAAGCAGTTTTAAGATCAAGTTTGTTTTAAAGTGTTTTTCCATTAGCAGCTTTGTGGTATTTAGGGTCCGATTTCCCTAAAGGAAATGCAACCTTGTGTCCTGTTTCACAAATAGCTCCTGACTTTTGGTTTTCTGTTTACCGCCTGCTTCTCTGCAGAGCTGCATGTAAAAGTCAGACAACCCGCCAGCGTAATTGTGGACACAGTGGCCGTTACACTGCATTAGGAGAATAAGTCTCAGAACTAAGACATAAGATGAATGCGCTGAACGAAACACTGTTCAGGCCTGTCGAGTCTCAAGGATGGTGCTGGTGACTGCTGTGGCACAGAGCTGCAGTTGAAGGTAGATGCCTCCAAAAGAAGCCCTAAACTCAAATAAACTCAAGTAATCTCTAGTAGTCGAGATTATTCCTGTTGCAGACTCTTTCTCTGTCATGTGACCGAATGTGCAGAGTTCATCTGACTTGATGCAGTTGCTACGGGACCCAGTAGATGCAAACCCACACGTGGAGTGAAAACAAGATGGAGAGGCATATACAGTCAACGAGCGCAAGATAGTAGACTGTGCATGGAAGATAACGTCCGGCACTAAGTATGTTGCTAAACATTTGAGAAGGACGTGATGAAGTGCCATTACACCAGAATACACAGATTCCCCTGCAATTCAGGGGACTCTGCGTCTGATGCTGTGAAAGATAATTCACACAGCTGGTTCCTAGGTCTGCCAAAGCAACAGTTTTTCCCTAAGCAAACTAAACCCACCCGCCCTTTCACTAACTGCTTGCCTCCTATATCCTAATATAGGGATGTAATAAGTTTATACAGAGCGTCCGTGCATACTGGGCTGCCTCAGCTCTGCCATACCGCATTCAAGGAGGTTTTAAGATATAGTGCACTCTATTTCAGGGATGAGAATGCATGACAAATAAAGGTGGAGTGACACACACACAGATTTAGCATCTTTTAGAATTTTTTTTTTTTATAATGGAAGCAACAGAACAGATTTCTTATTAACTTATTTTTAACATGCAGAGATAAAGCCTGCTGCATGAGATCATCCATTTCAATTTGTGAGAGGGATTAATTGACTTCCACTGATTTCAATTAGAAATGAATTTGACTTTAAAAATCTATCTGTGTGTAATGGTTTCGCTTTAAAGAATATACTTGTATTTAATTTGTGGTCACAGAGGCTACTTAAATCGTGTACGAAAAATAACTTCCCATCCTTGTGTGCTTGTTCTTCACCTTTCTTATTACTTTGATTTACCTAAGTGTGTATTTACTGATGCATTCAAAACATTTTAAGGAACAACATGGCTTTAACAAAACCACCATGAAAGCATGCATATGATCAAAAACTTAAATTCCAGATTTCCAAATTCCAGAAAGATTCCTCTTTTCCAGGCGTATTCAACTATAGAGCTGTATGATATTGTTGGGTGTTCTATTCACATGGAAGAATTTTCCTCATAGTGAAAAAAGCTGCAAATTTAAAAGATTCAGGTGGGCAAATCCAGATTAAAAACCTGAGCTTTTTTAAGTGTTCTGTTTCTGAGGTGTTAAATTTCTTCCATGGCAGTGACTAAATTATCCTAACAGATGCACAAAGTTCATTGACTAGAATCAAATGTTCCTGTTTGGCTGTAGAAGTAATTCTTCAGATAGCTGAGCACAGTGTACAAGTAATGATAATTCAGGTCATTGGTAAAAGTAGACATAAGTGCTGAATTTCTTCCCTTCTGTACATCATTTCACCCACCCCTCAGAAGTATTTCCACCAACAGTACGGTGACTACCTTCCCATCTGTATGTGAATGTTCCGTGCCCATGCCTCTATTTTCAGCATGATTTACCCTTTCTCAGTCTCTAATTTTTATCATTTTCCTGGTTTTGACTTTTTCCTTGGAAAGGTGCAGTCCTATCCTACATTTGTTTAATCCTGACATCTAAAGCAGTGCAATACTTGCTATTGCACTGACCCACGCAGCTTTTTAATGAGATCATCACACGTATTATGTCGTATACACACAAGAACTCATAACCTCAAAATTGGTAAATTCATAAAGTGAAAAATGAAAATACTGTTTGTCAACATAGATTTGATTAAACTGATTAAATATTGCATTTACAGAGGAAGTCCAAGAATTTCTACACCTTAAAAATAGACTTGGTTATCTCTTAACTCTTGCCAGGAGTAGTAAATTACGTTGTCAGAAAATTCTTTTTAGGGAGATGTATGATAAAGGGTTTAAAAGGAAAATAAAAGCTGATTCTACACATCCATTCAACAAATAAATTCTGTCTATACAAGTCATAAAAATAAGATATATTTTGGGAGGTGTACAAAGCAAAAGCAAATAGTAAAACAAACAAAAAATTTAGAAAAGGATTACACAGACCCATTTGTTTTGGTGACTTTATATCAGTAGATTTATTTCCTAGCTATTAAGAATTCACAGTTATTTGGCTGTCTTTTTGACAAATATGTGATCATTTCTCTCACACATGTCTCTCCAGACCAAAATTTCAAAAACAAAAGCCACCCAACTGCTCTGAGAAACTGAGAAAATAGTGTTCTATTCCTAACATTATTTTAGGTGCTACCAGAATATGCTGGTCAAATAGGCAATGGAAAAAAAAAAATCACTAATTTGAATTTGTATCGAATTTGCATCACAAAATAAAAAAGGGCTTTGGTCTTATACATCACTTTCATTGCTGATGCCTTCATGCTTGACACAAAACATAGAATTAAGCGAAATTAAGGGAAGTTGAAGTGCCCAATTACAGGTGCTGAATTGTAGTCAAGAAAATATTGACATAAGTGAGTGTCTGCACGGGCTGATGCTGAGAAACGCTTGCTGACAGCTATGCACGTGTTGAAAAGTTGTCTTTAATTCATATGCAGCAGGCCACATTTTGCTCTTGATAACAATTCAATAAAAAATAACAACAGCAGAACCTCATTTTTTTTTTGCCAGCAAAGCACAAAGCCAGCAAAGTAAGGAGGAGAAATAGAGACGTCCAGGCAAGGCCTATGCAGCCTCACAGCTCTACTGCAGACAAGAAAATATGGAAACATTCCCAAGCCACGCTGACAGATCCTTCCGTGAGGCTCGATATCCTCGCAGCTGAGGGTGTACCTCTGATTTTCTCAATCCGTGTGACTCTTAAGTGAATTTTAATTGGCACTATTCCTGCTTCTCGCTGGGAAAGTGAGATCAGGCTCTAAGCCCACTCGCAGAGGGACTGAGTCAACGGCGTGAATGAAACAGTGACTAACTCATTATGTGAATGAGTGAGCACGTCCTTGTTTGCTTTTGTGATCGTTTCTATGCATGAGTGAGTGGCAGGGCAATTACATGTGTGTGAATGAGTGGGGTCAGGGTTGCTGAATAATCCATATATTTGTGTGGTCTTTCCATCTTTTGATTAGACTAATGAGCCAAGTGCTCGGAATATCAATATATGCAAACCGGAGATAAGTTTGTTACGTAGTTTGGAGGAGAATTAAAAATATGAAGGCCAGTGTGCCATGGCCTGCTCTCAGTCACATGTGTGTTAATCTAGATTGGGAAATGAGCTGCTTGGGTTTAGGCCACTGGGTGATACTCCGCGGTGGTGGCAGGAAGCTGACGGGGACACAGTTATTTTCTCCAAGATTAGTGTTATCTGTCTCTAGTTTATGGCAGATCTAATTGTGAAATATAAACTGAAGAATTGTTAGACAATGAAATGATTTTCTGTCTTATTACCCTTCCGTAAAGGAACAGATTTGGCTTTCCTTATGTCAGCTCTTTTGCTTCCAAAGTAGTTAACGAGGCTAGCAGTAATTTTGGCACCCCAAAAGCTCACTCCTTCGTCTAGCACAAACAAAAGCAGAGTAAAACCTTGTTCTGTTATGTCATATATAAATCATGTCCTACCGTTGGATTTAATTTCTTAGAATCATACAGCTAAGCGAATAAGAGTCTTGTGCTTCTCTGTGCTTCCAAAATCCAATCAAACTGTAGGTATAATGAGTATAAATGGACATAGACCTAAAGAAATAATCTAGAATCTTGCAAAACTTGTCCTTTCCTCCCAAGGAAATGCTTTTTTTCTCCTTTCTTTTTTTTTTTTCTTTTCTTATTTTTTCCTTTTTTATTTTTTTTTTTCCTGCAAAGGCCCACTGGCCTTTATGACCCTAACTTTTTTCTAAAAAAAACAAAATGTCACTGTAACTTCCAGTAGTAATGAAAGTAGGAAGAAAATACATATAAAACCTGCTTTTTATCACCTCCGATGTCTTGACCTGAGCTGGAGAATGCTTTTAATTATTGTAAATTACACTGAATCTGAAAATCAAGGTTATGGGAAACATATGTTTCCCATAATTTCCCCAAATAATTAATTCTACATTTTTTTCTCAGATTTCTTCTCCTGTGAAGGCTGATCCCTCCAGTAGAAGACATTTCCTGATCCCAAGCCAAAATCTGCCCTCTCATCTGCACCGTACTATGTTTCAGTAAATTGAGCAGCTGGCAGTGTTTTTTTTTCATGTATCTTATGATCTGACAACATTTTGCCATTCCTTAAAAAGCAGGAATCCTCGGCTTTGTACATCCTCCAGGTTTGGGATGGCAGGCCTCCAAAGAAGGACATGATTTGGCAAACAAACTGTGATTTAGCAAAACTCTGATATTCTGCATATGCTGCCATCTTTCCAAGTGTGTTTGGTCTAGATTTGGATGCCTTCAGCTCTGTGGCTTGCTTTTAAAGAGAATAACAATTTTTTTTTTGATCTTTTGCGGATTTATGTAGCTGCAAGGGCCGTCTGACTTTATGAGCAAAATTAATCACTGATATAGGTGAAAACCAACATCCAAATTCAAATTTTGTGGCTTATGCTCAGATCTGGGTTACATAAGTATGTTTGAGCTACAAATGCAGCGGCATAAGTAGGTTGGGAATCCACTCAGGTCCAGTGACAAAAGGGATCAGACCCAGAAATGAACAAGCTGACTGTTATTGAAAGGGGTTTCTACTTTTTTTTTTTTTTAAGAAAAATTAGATTTGTCAGTCTATATCTTAAACTGATAGCCAAGCAACAAAAATCTTCTGTTACTTTTTCTTAAATAAAACCATGTGCTCCTCTCCGCTCCTTGTGTTAACAGCCGTTGTATGAAGAGCTGACAATTGACCGATACACTTTTGCTACACCAAGTCTCCATGCACAGATTCCAAACACGTTACTGGTAGGGGGAAGGCTCAACAACATTAAGGTGACACAGACTCTTCCAGAGCCAAGTTTTTCTAGGTCACTTCAGTCTAGTTCTTGGGTTTAGGACTAACTGTTGGGAGCTTGAAGTGAGAAGCATGAGACACAGGGGCAAGGAAACAGGATTTACAGCTCTTCCTGTGATTCGCTCTGTGATTTTTGGCAGCTACGTTTCCATGTGCCTAATTCTCACATTTTCAGAATGAGGATAAGATTAGTGAATGTTTATAACTGCTTTTTAATGCCCAGGGAAGAGGTGACTTTAGCATCGCAAACTGTCATTGTAAGAGCGTGACTGATACTGCACTTTTGTGAGTTTTTAAAATTATTTTCGATGAAGTATGTTGGTATTAGGAGACTTGAACGCAGTGTTAAACTGCAATGTCAGGAGGCACCGCAGGAGTTAAATAGTGCCATGTTTGCTCTGGGTGGCCAAATACGTGGTGAGAGAAACCTTGCTGGATCAGCGTTTCAGATAAGAGAGGGCAATGTGCCCTGTCGGTTGCACCACACGGCAGCAAAGGTAGGGCTGCACGCGGTTCTTGCAGATCTTCAAAAGGTCGCGTCCTGGCCTTGGCTTGACGTCTGCCACCGACCCTGGAGCTTGCCTGAGCGCATCCACTGCATGCAGCCGTCACAGTGCAGCCCGTGTCTTAAACTAGATGAGCAGACAAAAACAAACGAGAGTGTGAGCGATCCATTCTGTATTTGAGCTTTCACCTTATTTGCACAAGCGCAGGAGTATTTCTGATTGTTACAGGAGAATGGACGCGGGAAGCGCGGCACTTCCAAACCTTTGAGCCCCTGCATCCTATCGCTGATTCGAATTCTCCTCGCGCTTCCTCATGTCACGTACAGATGCTTCGCACCTCATTTACTGTCCCATGGTGCCTTCTTGGCACAGGGTGTCTCGCAGATGGAGTAGGGCACATTAGTGTGAGTTCAGAAGGATCAATAACGCAGAAGTGCTGCCATTTGACAGCTGCTCATTGTCGCATATTGTGACTATCCGAATCTATTTCACCAGCTCAAGCATTTTTTGCTCCCATTTTCCATCTATAGACTCAGGGGCCCATAAAACTGTTGAGCTCTTATTCCAGAACCTGCATTTTTACATTGATGGATGTCCAGCTTGAGGAGCTTTTGGTTCATGCTTTGAGTAAATTTAACATGTTCTCAGGGCTTTCCAAAAAAAAAACATAAGGTAGGAGAGTAGAAACTTTCTCAGTCCTCAGACTCTGATTGTGCCTGAAGGACAGCAGCAGTTCAGAGATCTGAACTGCAGAGTTGAGAAACACGTAATCATCCCAGTGTGCCTTATCCAGCTTAGAGAAAATCCTACATCCAAAGCCTGAAATGAACTTCATCAAGCTCCATAAACTGAGGGCTTTGTGTTCTTATTCTCTCTCTCCTCCTCATTCCCTTGCTTTTAAAAAAGTTTAGGGAATCAAAGGTGAAAATAAACAAACAAACCCTTTCCTTCCTACTCACACCCAGTTGCCCTATTAGAGTGTAAGAAGTCAGGAATGCAAAAGTTAATATTCTTCTGTCAGCTGTACTGCGCTGAATCGAGATAGTCTTTGCTCTTCGTGTTTTCTGTGCTAGGTTTATTCAGGTTTATGGCCCCTGTCTCAAACTCCAGATGCTTCACATGGATCCAAACTGCCCGCATTTGTTTGGAAAAATAAAACCAGATCCTTGCATAGTAATAAAATACAACTCAGTGATAAAATTAACTCAATACATCGTTTGCTATATTTATGTTGATTAGTGTATAGTATGAAATAAACCAGATGTACTTTGTGGCTGAATTAATACTGCTGGGGGAGCTTTATGTTTGCATTTGGTGGTTGCCAGTCTCCTGCATTAATGAATTTCAGAACAAATCTACGCTGGGATTTTTTTTCTTTTTTTTTTTTTTTCAATTATCTTCTCCTCAGTATAACCTTAAGGGAACACCCAGAAAGCTACTAACCAAGAGAGAACTCCCAGCACCTTTCTCCTACAGTAGCTTTTAAATGTATACCTTTCAAGGACTGCTGAAAGATCTGTATTCATTAACATCCAGGTTTTCATTAAACAATATGTGATATTTGACGATTTATTGCCTGAACAAACTTTTCATATACAGTAAAACATAAATAAAAACTTAGGACCAGAGTTAAGTGGTTAGTAATCTTTCTAAATCGGTTTTATAATACGATTGATCACTAATATTTTTTACTCTGCTGAATATATAGAGTTTGACTTGAACTAGTTTTATCAAGTATATTTATATCAGAATGGGGGGGGAGTTGCCTGGTTTGTTTTTTTGTTTTGTTTTGTTTTTTAAGGGAAGAAATATCTGAACTTTTATTATTTACTATTATTCTTATGTATTTGATACCGAATTTTAAATTTGACTGGAACAACCAATAAAAATAACAGATACAGAAAATCCTCGATTATATTAGAAGGATGAACACACATCTGCCCACAAAATCTAACTAAAGTCATTTTTTCTAGTTTAAGTTAAATTTGCCAAGAAACACGCAGTGCTTGTCTGTTCAGTAGCAACAGTCTAATATGTTCAAACTGGATTTTTAAACGAGCTTACAAATAAACGTACCTTGAAAATGTGAACCTTTCAAATTAGCTGCTAGTCCCAAACTTCTTACCCAAGTCTGCAGTGTGTGTCGAGTGAAGAAGAGCAGCCTGCACAGGCAAGCAAAGGCACCTACAGTAGCTGTTATTTGTTCATTCAGTGTTCATTTTCCATGGCCAGTGGAAGTCAAGCAAAAATGTTTTTGAATCCTGACCCTTTCCCATGGGATTCCTAATATAATCATTTGAACAAGAGCACTTTATTTTCCGTTTCTCATTCATGTTATAGTTTCTAAGGCTTCAATTAGCTGTATGTTTGTGAACACGACAAAGCGGGTGTTGTGTAAAGCAGTCGAGGCGTTCCTGAGTTTCGAGCCAAAAGCATCCTGTGGAATACACTCTAGAGGAACTGCCAGTTAGCAAGACTTTGCCATGCTTGATTTCAAACATCTGACCCTTTTTAATAATTGTCTTCCCTGAGGAAAAACATCTAGAATTGACTTTTTTTTTTAATTTAATTTTTTAAATGATAAACACAGCCTATGCATTCACTATCCATTGAATGGAAGGAAAGAGGTCCGAAAGTGATTTGGTTCCTTTTGTAGAATATCCCAAATTTGGCAAGCGATCTCTTCATCGCATCGGTAGAGTCTTCCTTTGTACCTAAATCTGCATAATGCCAGAACTTAGTGCCAGAACCACACAAAATAAATAATATATGCATAATACTAAGTATTAATGTGAAAGAGGATGTTTAGGTACACCTGTAGAAGGCTCTTTTTTTTGGCTTCTTTGTGAAAGTCTGTGTTGCCACATGAAAGGTGCAAATACTAAGACACTATAGGCCTGTAGAAAGACACCTGTAATGCCACAATTATTTTCCCTCTTTTTAAAAAATTCTTTATTTTTTTGTAATATTTTTATATTTTATAAATTATTTAATATATATAATTTTATATATATATATAATTTAATATATATTTTATAATAAAAGCTTTCAAATTCTGCTTGTCATAACAAGTGCAAGCAGAAGAGGAATGAGGAACTTTTCAGGTTTGCAAAATTTCAGCCAAGACAAACTGTATTAGGCCTTATTTTTTTCCCTTATGTGTAAAATAAGTAGAATCTCATCTATTTTTAGCCTAGTGGTGTAATTTTTCAACAGGGGCTACACAAAGACAAGCAGAGATATAAGATGGCAATCTTTTCTTCCAGCAAGCAGCTGTTGAACCCAGTACATTTTTGGAGCCCTGGTTCTTCAGTCCTTTCTGGGCCTTGTGAGATCTCCACAAATTGGCTTTTCACCCAGATGAAGGGGCCCAAGCTCACATTGCTGCTGATTTAGTCCCATCCCACAACCGCGGCAGGATGGAGGACACCAAATCCATCGTAAGGTTGGAGTAGCTCCGCAGGAGAATATCTGACCTGGCACAAGAGCTGCCAGGACCCCATTGCTCAGCAGAGACTGGGAACACATTTGGAGCAGCAGAGAGGGTTTGTATGGGGTCAGTGTTTCGCATGGTGCTTTCCATCCGGGGCTGAAGGAAGTGGTAAATTCAAAGCTATGATACTGGGAAATCACAGTGTGACTTAAAGCAGCTCATTCTATGTTGTATACAGTGGCTAGATGTGGTCATACGAAGATCTAAAACGATCAGTTATTAAAATATACACCAGAATATTAACACTGCAAAGAGGCAAAAATAATGTGTGCTTTCTTTCCTGAATATAAATAATTTTTCCTTAAGCATAGGTATCTGATGTTTTGCTATTAATAGAAATAATTTTCATCTATAAATGAGAGGGGACAATTTATTTTGAATTATAGGACTGTTTTAAAAAAATAGGTATTATGCCTGTAAATCAAAGACACCGAGACAAATTTTGGAAAGCAACGTGCACCTGCCTTTTTACTGGAAAGCAACAGGAGCTGCAGCAGTTCAGCACCTTTCAAAATTTACCACACCATTGGTATCTGCCTTACTTTAATAAAACTATAGTGGTATTGTCTGTTTGTTTGTTTGTTTGTTTTCAGTGAAATAATCCTAACCATTTTCTCGATTAATTGTCTCCAACCTCCTTGGTTTTCGAAGGAGATCAGTCGGTTGAGATGTAAAAATACAGAAACTAACAAACATGCAGTATTCTCTGTACAGACTTTTGTCTTCCTTGATACTTTATAGGAATTTTTGTATTGTATTCGTTTCATTCCATCCAAGTGCTTCAAGGTTTGTTGGCTGTGTAGTACGTAATATCTATACATCTTACAAATCTATACTCATTTAGGATTTTTGGACTGGTCTCAATAAACTCTTCCAATTTCATGAAAAAAACTCTTTTTATTAACATTTACCAATTGATAAAACTGCTGTATATGAGAGTAACTTCAGTTCTTGTCAAGTGCACTTGAACTGTTGGATTTATTTCTTACTGGGCTTAGCATTCATGTGCAACTCAAACACACAAACACACTGTGTTGCACCTTGGGAACAGGAGAGAAGAATAGCATCTATCATTAAAAAGAAATAAATGGTACAGATAGCAGTCTGATCTAAAACTCTGGAATAAATTTTGAAAGCTAAGATTTTTCCAGATGACCTTACATGACACTCTCACAGGGTACTTAATTCCATATTTTAATAAGGATGCTATAGCATTATATTATTATTGCCTTAGAACTGGTGCTTTTCACTGAGTACTTATTTTATTGGATTGTTATGATTCTTTTTTTTAAACATGGAGTATCAGCTACTCTGTCCTGATTCTGTTTTCTACTGTGTTTTCCTCAGGGTTTTCCCCCCATCCACATCAGTAGTTCCACCGAGGTAAATAAAAATAAATCGCAAACATTTTATCCTTACTACCTTGCCTGAACATCCTTACAGGATGCTCTTAAGAACTGCAGAACTGCAGGCCTAACGAGCAAATGAGATACTTCAAGCCCGCAATTATGTGATTACATAATGGTCTGAAACAGCCATCAAGGAGCCAATACCCATTATCCTGTTACCACATATTATATACACATTCAAAATATGCAATGAAATGTATAATAGATTGAGAAGGGTTGAAGATGCCGGCGTGCAGCTGGTCAAGCTTTCTCATCGTGTGAAGAAGAGCATATACCGCAAAGCAAAATTTCACACACAAAACATGTAGCAACAAGTGCCGATTTTAAACATTCAGAGACTGTCAGGGTTCTTTGAAAGATGAAACAGATCTGTAGCATTTTAATTTCCTTTTGAAATTATAGGATCAGATTTGTTGGTCTTGACGTCTTTTATTGAAGGAGCCAGCCAGCAGCACATTAACATGCTTATACTTCGGGCTCAGGGTTTTGAGATATGTTGTAAATCTCTGCTAGCTCCAAAGTGATCAGGAGAGGATAGGAAAGATGCATGTTTTGCATGCAATCAGGGGACGGCATAAAGCCCTGTCTCTTAATGTTACAAAAGAGGCTGTTTTAGCAGAATTCAGGCTTGTGTAGTCCTGTATGCATTAATAAGCTCTTTATACAAGGCACACACTATGATGTCTTGGTGTTTCGGGTCTTTATTCAGCAAAGTCTGAGTGTTGGCTGAAGTGCTTTGTTGAAAGGGGGCCGCATTTATTACAGTGTTCAGGTTTCCTATGGATTGCAGCTGTCTGAAACATCTCAAGTATTGAAGTGACACCTCTAAAAGGGATATGCAGCACATATGCTTGGAATTGTAGGTTGCATTAGTCTTCGAAAACTGACAAAGCTTTCAAATGTATTTTGACCCCCTTTTCAGCTATTTCAGGTAGGAAGTACAAAGATGCTTTAATACAATAATGGAAATAATGCAATAATGGAAAAAATTAAGGCAAAGACTGTTTCCACTTCTACTTTCTAAGTGGAACCTAAAATATTCTAATTGCAGCTGGATATCATATCTTTTTTTTATTATTAATTTAAAAAATTGTATTTGTGGTTATCTGCATAAGCAAGACAGGTGCTTTAACATTGTTAAAATGGTGGTGTAAACAGGCAAACATGTTTTATTTCTGGTATTCTAGTTTCTAGTTTAGTATAAATTGCAATTAAATGTTAAGTAAATTCTATCTTTAATTGATGGAATAAAACTCTGCAATTCCATTGGCAGCAAATTTGTTCATTCAATATATTGTGCTACATGTGCTAATTGCGAAATTAACCCTTACCTAGAGTGAGAGGTCAGGTCAAGACGTTAGGTTAGGTTTAAGGTAGGTCTAGCCATTGACCCTATGCACATCCTAGAAATGACTTCAACTACAAGGTGCAAAAAGAAAGTCATTTGAGGTAAATGTTGTCTCGTGTAAATGGCTATTTAAGCACGGGGTTGAGAGCGTTTGTTTCTGCAAGCACGGTTTTAAGTCCCTTGGAAGGGTTAATTTCTCTGCTTCTAGCAGAGTCATGAACCTCCCATGAAATGGAGGTTAATGTTTCTTGAGAAGTGCTCTGGGACAAAGAATCAGAACTGAAAGTTAGAGGAAAGTGGAGGCAGGGAGCGGTTCCTCTGCTATTTTTTTTTTTCCTTTTCTTTTTTTGCATGTGTGTGTCTTTTGCAAACTGAAATCGAGCGCAAAAAAGAAGGGGGAACTGTAAATGTGTGAGTAAAATCTGTGAAATTCTGTAAAATCAGAAGGTGAGGAAAGGGCAGGGGAAGGCAGTTAATGTTGGCGACTAGATTAGGAGTAGGTAAAAGGTAGAAGAGTTGTGGAACAGAAAAGGTTATAAAATAAATGATAGGATATGGTGCTTGCCATAACAGCGTATTAGATTTGGTGGCCTGGAAAATAACCTTGGAGTCTTCTGTCCTAACCCTGGGAAAGGTTTCTTACAGCACTTATTGCCTAGATTACTTAGCACAGATTACTTGGTGGGGTGTAATGCTAATTTCATTTTCTCTCTTTGGCATTGGCCTCATTTTTTTTAGCTACTAATAAGGATGGGCAGGCCAAAAGTCTCTCTGTGCTTTCAAGATGCTAATTGTGGGTTTGATGAAGACCACCAAGGAAGGGAAAACAACTAGCAGCACTCTTAGGTTACTAACTCACGCCGAAATCCACTCGTGGAAATGTAAAGCCTACATATCCGTTCAGTGTCTCCTTAGGGTTCTGCTGAACGGATGACACAGCAGAGGAAATGAATAAGAGTCAGGAGACCTCGGGGTTGTTCTTGGCTCCCCTTGGTCACGCTGTGGTGATTGCAACAACTCACTGCACGCCTCTCATGCTGCTGTTTCGTGTGTTATCAGAGGATACGGATAACGAAGCCTTTTCTGAAACCCTCCCGAAATCCTCCTGATACCAGATAAGCAATCACTATTATTTTAATTTCCCTATGAAATTTCTCATATCAAATATTCGGTACAAAATCCATGGAAATAGAAAATAATAGCAAGAATGAAAAAATTCGTGGCTAACCGCACTTAAAAATTCCTGCTGCTTTCTAACCGCATCTAATTTCAATCACTTTTTTTTTCCCTTTTCAAACGGATATTTAATTAGATTTCAGAACACAAATTGCCAGACTAATTTCATATGAGTTTTGAGTTACTATTTGATGAAGGAAAGTCAAATAGTATAGTATATTCTTTCTGGATAATGTAGTATTAACGTGTACAATAAATCACTGCAGGTTACACAATGGGAATACTGACACTGGCTCAAATTAATAACAGTGCTATTTTATATTTTGAGTTCCCCTAAAGCAGGCAAAAAAATTGATGTAAAATTACAGATTTGGAACCAGGATTGTTATTTTTAATTTATTGAAAAAATAAAGCTGCAGCTAAAATACCTGTATTCTTAATCAGAACACTGTTTTTAGAGTACTGTGTTTATTGTAGATGTTTAGACAATAGAAAGGATTTGACATGTCACCATACCCAACGTTTTTAAACCTGCTGTTTTACTGTGTGTCCCATCTCTCTCCTCTCTGGCCTTTACGTGCTTGTGCTGCTGAGACAACCAGGCCCTTAACTAACGTTAGCACTGGGTCGCTAGAAGAGCTGATGGAGAGGCAGCCGTGCTTTAGTGTGATTTGTGAATCCCGAGTGGAATTATCAGGCAAATTCTAATTTCTGTGTCTTTCTTACAGATGTGGCAGGATGGGAAGCAGAAAGAGCCCCCGGATCATTGCCGGAGGGCGCAGTGAGCAGCGCTCTCTGAAGAGGCAAGGGAAGGTGAGACTCGCTTTGGGCTCTCATGATGATATTTGGGCTGCAGTCAGCAGAACATGATGTAAGCATGTGGCTTGCAGGCCACTAGGCTGCTGCGTGTGAAGGGTTTGTAAGAAGGCCGCCACGCAGCATCCCAAGCTTCTTTTTCGGCTGAGAAAGAAAAAAAAAAATAAGTCGCTGTCTTGACAGACATGAAGAATCTCCTTGTTCTGGCTTCAGGAGAACGCAGAGCCAAGAGACTCTATGTTTATCCAAATGCTTTCCATGAATAAATGAAATCATAAAAAATCAACCCCCCTTCATATTCCAGATGACAGTATTTTCTACGATTCATTGATTAGTTTGCAATTAATATCTGCTTATACATCCAAGTGCTAATTATAAATGTCCACGGAGACTACTTACTTAACATTTTGATTAATAGTCAGATTTAACTTTCACTAATTAATATTCTCTTTATAAGTAGTATAAGCTATGATTTAAAGTAAGATGATTATAATAGTAATAAAACAGACAGCTACGATTTCTGATCATGCATAACTTCTACACCCACGAAGCCAACTAGCATAGTCCAGTGGACTTTTCTAAATTATTTTTTTTGATATATTTTCTTGCTCCTACAAAGAAGGAATTGATGAATCAACATGCAAGAATATATAGCTCTAGGATCAACACTGATGCATTTTCATTTTTTCTTGAGCTTTTCTGTATTTGTTTTCTTCATAACTCTTCTTTCTTGGGCTTCTTCCTCTTGCCTTTTTACTATTTTTAAGACAGTATCTTGTTCCTCTTTGAGACACTATTTCTTGTAATTATCCTTCTCCAATACCTGCATCTGTCTGCAGAGGAAATTAAGTAGTGCCTTAGTCCTTGCACACAGGAAAATGACCCAAAGGACTGTCTCCACAATGGCTTGCGAGCGCCAGATCACATCTGTTTGCCAGATTCACGGAAGACCTAAATTTAGAATTCAGTTACTCAAAAAGATGAGGTTACCTAGATTCTGAGTTTGAGTCAGATTTCTCTTTGACTGTAATTGTGTGGAGTTTTGTTTGTTTGTTTGTTTAGAAATCAGTGGATAATATTCTTCACAAAAACAATAGGCCATAAAAAAGGGCACTAATGTAAAATGACAAGTGTAGCGGGAAACTAAAACTCACAAAAAAATAGGAAAACCAAACATTTTCTCCCAACAGATGTATCTAAACATTCAACAGACACTAAAAGATGATATTCTATGTGCTTCACTGACAGTCCAGAAATGTCACTTACTAGTTTATTCCAGATATTTTTTTTTCCTGGCCAGAAATACCAGTTAAGTAGATCTATGAAAAATAAGAATTATTTCAACTCCTTCTCCATTATGAAATGGAAAACATCATGGAGATGTATCTGCCAGTGGTCTGACCTCATGCCAAGCAGCTATAAAGGATATCAAGGTTTCGGTGTTCAGGTTTCCTGGTTGAAAAAGACACACTCAAGTCTGCTTGGTGCTTTTAGGAAGTATAACACCTACATCTTGGTGGCACAAATTCTGCAATATTCTTGCTAGGTTAACTACACTTTATCAAAGGTGGCTTTCAAGAGATGGTTGTCATTATAGCATTATAATAGTCTTCTTAGGTGTTTTTTTTAATTATTATTTTTGGAATGGGCTTGGCTGCGGTAGTGCTTTTGTTAAAAAACACAAAAATCTGACTCTTCTTTAGAGTATGTTTCTTCCTGTCCTGTTTAAAATCAAAGAGTTGGCTTGTTTTGCCAACTCCCAGCAGTTTGTGTCCATCCTCATAAAATCATGGGGCCAAAGAGCACAGAAAACCAAAGCATGCAGTTAAGCCCCCTCTTCCCAGGTCCCCATTTCCAGGCCACTCTCACGCTTTCCCAATCCAGCTGTAACGCCTAGCTGGTCCCAGTCGCACATCCCAGCCTGTGAATTAGACCCTACAGTTATTTACCTGGCAGAAAAACAAACGGGCACAGGCAGCCTGTGCCCGAGGAGCGAAAGCGCTTGGGTGACTTCCCTTTATAAAACTGCTGTGAGCAGTATAAAACAAAGGCAGAGTTACTATTTTCATTTTTAGACAAGTGTTGAGTGGTGCTAAAAATGTCATTGTTGTCTCCTGAAACACCTAAATAATACAAAATGTTTTTCAGTCAGGCGTGCCCTATTTTAGCTGGAAGTTTTTATACTTTTTGCAAGAAGTATATGATGAAAATCTAAGCCCTACAGTGTCCATAGCACTTCCAGTGTATAGTTACTTTTCCATATCAGTATGAATCCATGAAATATTGCTGTTTAAAAATCAGTAACACTCTTTCTATCTGATTCACCCTTTTAATCACTGAGCAGGTGCTTTTAAAAAACATCTAAAATGAAGCCAAAATGACCTTCTTCTTCTCAGTAGGTGTGTCTACCATCGGCTCTTTTTATTTCTCTTTATTTATGACGACAGCTTCTCCACGATGTTCTTCCGAGCTTGCAAAGGCCTTCAGCTTGGAATCTCTGTCTTTTTCTTGACTTAAGACACTTGCTGGCAAATACATTAAAGCAAGCTGAAATCCAGACAGGTAAAATGGAGACATTTAGCAGCTCTGGGGCAGCCAGGGAGGGTGAGGCATGGCAAAGTCTGTGTACTTAGAGTAATCCCGAGCTAAGCCAAGGATCCTGTTTCCATTGTACGTTACTGCCATCTGCTGCATTTTATCAACAGGCCTTTTTTTTTTTTTTTTTTTTTTTGCCTTTTTCCCCTGTCCATATGTAGCCAGAAGAGATCAACATGTGTAACCAGCACCACAAAACTCCTATTCCTGCAACGATACCAAAGCTCCCGATACGTACTTTTAAATTCCGTCCCTAAAGAAGCCTTTTGCCCGCTATTCCGCGGGCTAGGACGATGTTTCCTCCCTCGAAGGGAGAGTGCACAGTTCAGTCATTTGCTTATATTTCCCGTCATGCAAACCGGAGGCCGTGCGAGGGCCCCTGGCGCCGCGGGGCCCCCGGGGCGCTGCCGAGCGGCCCCAGGGCGTCGCTTGGCGCGCGGGGACGCCGGGCGTGCAGCGCCCAGCCGGCCTTCCCCTGCCCCGCGGCAGTGAGATAAATCATCCTAACGTGGGTGGCAGGGTGAGGGGAGACATTTATATATCAGCCGAGGAAGCAGAAAGGTTGGCTGGTCCGAAGGTAGTGGGTTAACAGAAATTATTTACTGCTAGTTAAACTAACCTTTCTATGTTCCACCCCACTGCTGACCTTGACTGGTCTTTTAGTGCCTTTTGTGCATCCGGGGGGTTTCTTTTCCTGGCAGATTTACTGCTGCTGGCCACACGTACTCGCTGTTAAGCAGGTTTTCTGTCTTCTCACGGAGACTCTTCGTGCTCCCAGTGCCAACCCTCCGGGTCTAGTGCTGCCTTTACAGGAGGCGGCTCAGTACCTGGCACTTTCTCTGCTGAAACAAAAGCAATTCTTTTTTTTTTTCTTTTAAGGGCCACTGAACTTCCAAACTTCTGCTTTTTTTGTTGTTGTTGTCTGTCTGTCTGTTTCAGAAACAATACAGCTGTAGTTCTGGGCACTTCAGCCCACAAGACTAACCAAAGGAGACTTCATAAAGAAAGAGATACCTCCAACTGTGTGACCAAACCAAAACACTAGTGATGATGTCCAATTTGTACAATTTCCCTGGACGTTTCATGCCATAGAGTGCTGCTCTCTGCTGTAAAACCACAGCCAAGTATCTCAGTGGGAGCTCTGCATACCAGCGATCAGAGGAACAAGACAGCGCTTAGCTTAAAGCAAGGGGTTAAGTCCCACTGAAGTCCAAGACTTCAATATTGTCCAATGACAATATTTTCCATAGGTGGGTAATATAATGTAATTTGTATATTGTATAATGTAATGCAGTGGCTTGATTTGTATCTTCCTCTGCTATCTGTTACAGGTGACTGCATTTTTACACTATAGTTCACCTATTTCTTGCAACTGATAGCTTTCTGCTAAATTGTTAATTCACCAGTATTTTATGGTCTCCTTTGAAGCAAAACTTTTCATGTTTTGCTTTTCTAATATAAAAGGGTACTGATGATGGGTTTAGCTAAAAAGCAAGAGGAAAAATAGTACTTGCACTTGGGTAAGATCTAGGCAGTAAATGTTAACACAACCTTCAGAGAATAAAATTAAAATAGTGAAAAGATGAGCCTTTACTTTTAGGAAGCCAAGGAGAATTGGGAAGGAAATACTGCAACAGAAAAATGCAAATTATATCCATATGGGAGATGGTGAAAGCTGTAGAGTGTAAAGAGCCCAGGGGCACTTTACTTGCCAGTAAGATCTGTAAGGTAGGAGTAAGGATACGGAGGCCCCATCTATATGATTGATTTTAAGAGGGATTTCTTAGATTGCAGATCGATTTCTCTATTTTTGAACAGGGTGAATTTAGAAAAATAAAGTACATAACAGCTGACTGAAATAATAATAATAATAATAATAATAATAATAATAATAATAATAATAATAAGAAGAAGAAGAAGAATGCCAGAGAAACGTGGCTTCTTGTCATTAAAAGGTGAATGTCGATTCAGCCCCTAGTCTGGAAGTGAACAGAATCCAGAGAGGTAAGATGTAAGAAGTTCCTGTGGTGAATCAGGTTGCCCAATTTATTATGTTCAATATCTGTATGGCAATAAGTAAGTAAATAAATAAATAAATGTAAGGTCCACACTTTCGTTCAACATGCAGCTCTCCCTGCCAGGAGGATTTGTACCCCTCCGTTACGTGTGACGCACCTTGCGGAGGCAGAAGGCGGCAAGTTCCACCGTGTGCTTGGCAAACAAGGCGGTGGGCTGCGCAAGTCCAGGCCCTCGTGCAACACTTCACTGGGCCAAGACCTCGGTTTGAAGCTTCAGTGCAAATCAGAGCAGCGCATGCAAACTGCATCCGCAAGGAGCAGTTAGCAAAAGATTCACTGATGAACAGAAATAATTGTAAATATGTGGCTTTCCCAATGTGTTCCTGGTGATAAACTAGCCAGTTTGTCATCTGCTACCATGTGTTCTCTGGCTCTGAATCTCTGCTGCTGGGAAAAGGTCTGTTAGGGCAGAAGGAGTGAAATGCAAATTGTGTTTTCCTTGTATTTTTGCCTTACAGAAGAAGGTCTAATGTCTGCCAAAAACAAAACAAAAAGCCTTACTTCAGATTTGTTCATAATGTTTGTCCTTATTCTAGAGTATAAGGCAGCTATACCTTGTTAAGATCAAACAGTCAGCATCTCTCAATGTCATTTCTAAGACTGACAAAATGTGACAAGAAATGCTGTCCCTTTCCCAACCTGGCTTTTTTTCTGGAAGTCTCAGGGCTCAGGTCTATCCCTCTGGCCAGGTTCAGTCCTATAGACTTCGGTGGTTGATAAACCAGTTGGACCTAAAATTCCTCCCTTCCCTACTCAGTAAGATGAGTTAATTACTCTATCTCACTTCTTTTTGCCAAACTGGGTTTTTGGACTAGTGAGTGAGGAGGACAGCCCTAGCAGAAGTGTCCTTGCTGACACTCGGGTACATCGAGTGAGGCCACCACTGGGGTCACAGTCTGAGCAAGACTGCGCAAGCAAACAGGAAGGGGATCTCATGCCTGATATTGCAAGAATGGGATAAGCACAGCTCTGTCTAAAGCTAAAATCATATAGAAATTCCAATGACATTTTCACAATTACCGTGTTTGATGGTTGCCCTGTGAGTGGCCTATGAAATATGGTACAGACAGGACAAGCCAGCTGAAACCAAAAGGAATCCCGTTCATACTGTTTAAATAAATAAGCAACAAATAGCTAAAGAGAATTAGGGGAAAAAATCCTTTTCTTGATTAGAGGTTCTTGCAATCCCTTTTGGAAGGCTTTCTCTCTCTACTACTGGCCTTGGTTATGAGGTATCGTACTGGATAAATGTTCTATATTCCTAGTAGGCCTCTGAAAAAAACTTGCACTTTTATCAGAGGCCTACTGGGAAGGTAGAACATTTATCCAGTACAATAATACCTGTACTTTTTTTTTTTTTTTTTTTTTTCTTGAAAGCTTTCATTCCACAGACACATTTAGAGAGCTTTACCGTCCATTGATTTTTCCAATGATTTTGGTTTGAGAATTTCCTCTGCAAGGCATTACATCACACTCTAAAAGTCAAGTCAGGATGATTCAGAGAGCACTATTTAAACATTGGAGAAAACCCCCAGCTCAGCAGGGAAAGCTCTCAGTAAAATGGGCTGTGTACGTTTGTATAATTGGGATGCCATCCCAGCAGTGGAGTGTCAGGTAGCCTTTGCTGGGTGCAGGGAAAAAGGGACTGGGAACACCCAAAGGAAAATACTGAGCAGTTAGCAGCCTGAAAAGTGACAGATCTTTTCAACATGTTTTCTTTCATGGAACATTGATGCAAGAGAATAGAGATCACAAATCTGAGTCATGGGAAAGGTAACTCCTTCCAAAAGAGAGACACTTCATAAAGTCAGTCTTGCCTCATATATATTATAGAGGATCCTCAGGCTGATGCCTAAAGCAGCCTTTGCCCACAGCAGGCTTTGATCATCATAGAAGGCTGAAGTATTCTAACCAGAGTCAGTCTAAAATTGATATTGTAAAACAAACGTGAGACTATGCTATAAATACTTAAGGTAGTTTATGCCTTTTATTGAATTAAATTACAGAGATATAAGCAAGGTGATCTTAACGGCTCTACCAATGATATTCTCACTGGTTTACTATATGATCTGACAGATAACCAGCAGAGGGAGAAAAATGTTGTATCTGATAGACTGAAAGCTAAGTCTCAGCTTGAACAAAATAAAAATATATGTTCTCACAGAGCAAGAACTCTAAACTTTTGATAATGGAATACTAATTTTTTTCTTAAGAAAGAAGAGGAAGACCACAGACACATGGAATTTTTGGACAGAAACCTGCCTAAATGCTGTGGATTAAACCCAAACTCAGAAGAAACTTCTTACCCGCTTCCAGTTTTAAAGTAACTGATGTTAGAATGGTTTACAATGTGTGGAGAAAAAATCTAGAAAGAAAACTTTTGGAATGAGGATCTCTGGCTCTGGCTTGGAAAACAGCCTAAACGTTACTATAAATGTAAACTATATCCAAACGTGTCTCCCTTAGGTCATTCCTGACTATTGTGGCAACATAAACATTACTCATGTTTAAACATGCAGTAATGTCTGTGTGTGCTTGTCCAGTAGTATTCAATACTTACTATAATATTTTTACAAGGACCACGTAAACTTCAGTTCATCACTCTCAGAAGACCTTCAGGTGAAGGTGTGTTAGCTTGATTGACATCTTAGAATAAGACAAATGAAGCTAAGTATTTGTTTTAGGATGACATATACTGATTATTTGCTGTGATCCAAAAAAAAAAAAAAAGAGTATCTTGCTATACCTTGAAGCATTTCTTCCTCATGAACTGCAGTCTTTCAAACAAAAACAAAACAAAACAAACAAACAAAAATAAAACAAAGAAAAAAACCTACCTGTGTATTCCATAACACATTTTTGAAGTGTAAAAGTAATTGTTATTTAGGTTTCTAGAACACCAAATCTGTTATTTTGATGTCATGCTCAAATCTAGGTTGAAGTCACAGAATCACAGAATCCCAGAATGGTTGAGGTTGGAAGGGACCTCTAGAGATCAGCTAGTCCAACCCCCTGCTCCAGCAGGG
>JAYECN010304297.1:0-24377 GCA_035222435.1 Microcambeva ribeirae | reverse complement strand
GGGGATGCAGGGGATGCAAAGGGGGGGATGCAAGGGGTGGGTGCAGGGGGTGCCGGGAGTGTTCAAGGGGGTGCAAGGGAGGGAACAAGGGTGCAAGGGGCTACAAGGGGGATACAGGGAGAGGGTTCAAGGGGCTACAAGGGGGATACAGGGAGAGGGTTCAAGGAGGGGTGCAGGGGGGGGACCAAGACGTGTACGAGGAGGAGCAAGGGCGGTACGGGAGGAGGTGCGGGGGGGGATACAATGGGGGGGCATGAGGGAGGGAGGAGGAGGAAGTGCAGGGGGTGCCATCCCCGTGGGATCGGGACCACAGCCCATGGCCAGGGTGCCCAGGCCGGGTCCCACCTCCCAGCCAGGCTGCCCGTCCCCCCCGTCCCCGCTTCAGCAGATGCTGCAGGTTCGGGCTGGTGCCCTCAGCCTCCTTCCTCTTCCTGACCTCCATGCCGTGATTTGCAGCCGGGTCCTCCGTCCCCCTGCCCAGCCCCACCATGTGCCAGGCTCCTGGTTCCCCTGGCCCTTGGGGACATCGGAACAGGGCACCTGTGTCCTGCAGAGCCCAAGGGTCCCCTCCAATCTACGTCACAGCCCAGTGGGGACCTGGTGCCTTTAGGCCCATGTCCCTTCCTAGTTCAGCCCTTCTCCTCTTACATCTATTTTGCTGCTGTGCCGCAGGCAAACGGGCAAATATTGAACGTATTGGGCAAGCTCTGGAGTCACCCGGGGCTCTCCTGTCCCTGGGGTTCCCTGGGGACAACCGACTCCTTGAGCTCGGAAATGGGGACACCACCAAGAGCGGGCAAATTCCCGTAACTTCCCAGGGCCGAGCTGAGCTGTGGAAATCGCTCCAGTGCCCTGTGAATGAGCGGGTGAGATTTTTTTTTCCTTTTTTTTCTGCTTATGCCACGTTTTCCTGACCTCAGTATTTGCTCTGGGTGGTCACAGCTGCAGCACTGCCTGTCGCCAAGCAGGTGCTTCGATTTGGGCTTTGACCCATCCATCCGTCTGTCCTGGGACAGACACTGGCACCTCTGCTAATATCCAAGGCTGCACTGAGTTGGGTGCCCGGCAGCTGCTTCCTTCTGCTCTGAGGCCATGGAAAGGAAGCAGCTCTGGAAACGGCCGATATGTCCGTGATTCCCAATCTGGGCATGGAAAAACCACACACAGCTTGCACAGAGCAGCTTGGTTGCACCTTGCAATGTGCAGCTCATGGTGCAACATGGCCCTGGCTACAACTATGACTGTTTTTCTTTCTCTTTTTTTTCTCTCAAATCGTCCCCAGCTACAGTAAGGATTTTTTTTTTTTTTTTTTTTTTTTTTCTCAAATTTGGTCCCTTTCCCAGCCCGCCCCTTGCACTAGCAGCCTTGTGGCATGACAGGGACATCCCACAATACGAGACCTGCCGGCTCCGCAGCATCCCCATCCCAGGGACCCCGTCTCCGTGCTCCGTCACCGGCCACACCGGGGGCTCCGGCAGCTGCCACGACCCCGGCGGGGTGGCGGGGAGGGGGCCTCGCGCATGCAGGGGCTCTGCTTTATATTTCGGTAATTCTTTTATCTTGTCCTCGCACCCTGAGCAGCGCGCGCGTTCATCAAAGTAATTGACGCGGATGAAATTAGCGCTCCCCGCTATGTCGGACAGATAAACTTTGCTGAATATTGATTTTGCACAAAGAAAATGACATGTGCTCGGTCCTCACCCTTTATCTGGACGGAGCAGGGAGATGCTGGGGGGGCGCGGGGGGAAGGAGGCAGCCGTCCGCCGGGAAGCATCCATAAGAATTACTTTTATCTCCTCTTCCGCAAGGAGACAACAGAAGATAAGGCTGGGAGGCAGGGCCGGGGGGCGAGGGGGAAAGGAGGAGCAGGAGCAAAGCCCTCCATGCTGCAGCTGCATGGGCTGGGGGCTCTGGGCGCTGCTGCCCTCGCCGGGGCCGTTTTGGGAAGAAAAGCGGCTTTCCGGGGCTGTCCGAGCAGGGGAATTGCTCAAGGTTGCCCTATCGGAGCACTGTGAGGAGCCATGGGCTGCCCATGGGCACTTGGGCCAGGCACTCAGCAGTGACGGTGGCGGGGACAGGAATTGTATGAAAATGCTGAAAAAAGGCAGGAGGGAGAACATTAACCTCCCGGTGATTATAAGAGGAGCTAAACGAATCACTGGAATTTCCGTGACCTGGAGTAAAAACCTACCAGGGCCAACATTAACAAAACGTCCCGTGTCACCCAGACCCCACCCCGCCAGGGTGCAGGGCGATACTGAAAGGACAGAAATCTGGGTGTCCTCCGCTGTGCTGGGCAGGCTAGAGGACACGTGGACATGGAGCAGAAGGCATGGGAAGCTTTAGGAAGGAGAAACCACCTCTTTCCTGAGCCTGTCCCCTCTTGGGACCATCAGCTTCCTCTCCAAATATAACTCGGGACTGACCCTCCTAGTCAGCTTCAGAGATGTCAAAATGTTCATGCTCAGGTCCAAGAAATTTGCTCCAGCAAATGAGCTCCTTTTGCTGCAGGGAGAAGAGGGGGGAAGTTACCTGCTTGGATTTCCTTCCATGAACTTAGACCTTCCAATGCAGAGCTCCAGCAAATGCCCACCAGCAGGTTTTGCAGAAGATAGGCCTTTTTGAGCAACCACAGGGCCGTAGCAGGGAGGTTTCACCACTGATGGACCCCCCAAGATCTCCAGGGCTTTCCTTCAACATGGACTCATCAGCAAACCCACCAGCACCTACCCCCCCCTTTACCAAAGCATCCCCAAAACTGGGTGCCAAGGGCATTGCCGGTGCAGCCCAGTAAAGGCCAGCGGCCCCCGTGCCAGTACAACTGCTCCTCAACATGCCATGAGACACCAGCTTGCCCAACGTGGCATTTGCTTAACGGGGTGGCATCCGAAGAGCAGATTGAAAGCCACTAGCAGAGCGCTCGGCTCCTTCCATTTGCCTTGGCAAAACACTTCTGATTTGATACTACAAATAATCTTCCTGTCTGTAAATGTAGATGCCATTGCTGCCACAGTTTTCCTTGGCTAATGCTCACTTATGGGGCTTCATTTAAAGCAACGTGTGTTTCTCTTTCATTTGAGTGTTCATACACCAGCAGAGAATTAGTGCTCTCGCTTGATTTGTTCTGCTTTCCACTTACATCCAGAGTTCCCTATTTGGCTCCCTGGTTAAAGGGAAGCCAGGCTTCATGTTGGTTGGATCATTAGAATTTCTGACTTCTCTTTCTTGATTTTTTTCCCTCTGGACATACTGGGCCTTGGGGAGAGAAAAAAAAAAATCCCAGTTTTTCGTTTTCTGCTTGTATTTCCCAGATACGGTGCCCTGACATTGAGAGCAAACAGTTATTAAATAAGCGCATTGTTAGGTGTGCTTTTAGTCCTGACACCTCTGATAAATCTGCATTTGTTATTTAGTGAATTAAGTGGTTTTAAATCAAGTTGTAATCAGTGAGTGCCCTTGTACTTCGTATTTTATATCCTCCTGTGCATGCTTTGTTTGCAGTTTCCGCACAATTTCTTTAGGTGCATTATATATTTTCCTTGAAGCAGCGTCGCGCGCTGCTCTGCGGCTCTGCAGAGAGGCTCCTGCACTGGGAGGTGGCTCCTGTGCCCACGCGGGGACCGTGTCCCAGCACAGAACCTCTTTGCACACCCATCTTCATCGCTTCCTTTGCAGCTGAGCGAATGCCCAGCGCTTCGCAAGCACCTGGAGAGCTCTGCCTATGGCAGGAGGGAGGCGTGTGGCTCCTGGGGTGCTTTTGCAGCCTGCGGGTGGGAGCGAGCCCGGCTCTGGGCAATTCAACGCCTTGTGTAAGTGCTGCCTGACATGAGCAAGGGACAAGCCGACCCTGGTTTCTGTGGCCCCTTAGGTCGCTGTCGTTCTGCTTTTCTTCTCCCGAAGCAAGCTCTCCTTGTGAGGGGCTTTGCCCACGGCTGCTTTCTGCGGGGGGCTGTTGCTGCAGGAGGGCGCTCCTGGCTCTCCCCTTCTGCTCTGGGACCTCCAGGGCCGGGAAAAGCAGCTGTGCCAGGTGGCACAAGGTGCCAGGTGGCTCCGAGAAGCAGGATGCGCAGCCCAGGCTGCCATGGGAAGATGGCAGCTCCAGCCAACGCGGGGCTCTTCCCATCCCAGCTAGGTCCTAGGGTGCAATTTGCAGGTGTAATTTGCTTGTGTTGGGAGGGCAGCCCCTGCCAAACCTGGCTGGGGCTCCCCTCCCCTGGATCTACCGGGACTTACACCACGAGCTTCCCTGCAGCTCCCGCTGCCGCCGGCTGCCCAGCGCGGGGTCGCACGGCAGCACCTCTCCACCGTGTGGTCACCTCCACCCTTCCGTGACATGGTCGTGTCCAGCTCTCCCGGATACGGTCACCTCCAGCTCGCCGTGGTTTGGTGACCTCCACCTCTCCATGATGTGAGTGTCACCTGGGAGTCACAGCACGGAGATGTCACTCAGCTCATCCCTGTTCTCCGCCAAGGACCGTGGCTGAGACACATTACACCTAACTTTTCTATGTCTTTGTCCATGTCTACGTGTCCAGCTCCCCTCCATCACCCATCTCCCCAAGGAACCTCCTCCCAGCGCACACATGGCCACGCAGAGGCGCCCAGGACCCCACGGTGTGCGGATGCCCTTGGGAACCCCCACTTTAGTCACAGCCCCTAATATTCCTGCCCTCTTACTCCCCTGTCCACCCTTGGGACCACAACATCCTCCCTCCGCTCAACTTCCCTGCTCCTCCTCTCCCCACCCCAGCTCCCTCTCCACCTGTTTTCCCATTTATCTCCCTCGGCTGGTGCATATACATAAATATGAGCAACTGTGTCTGCGCGTGACCTTACCTGCCCTGACTAAATTCATGTAGTGTCTGTGAAGATAATTCTAAATCCATAAGAAGATAATAAAAAAGGAAAGATAAAAAAAAAAAAAAAAAAAAGGGCAAGCGTCGTGGTTTGTATTCCCTTATCTAACCTCCTGCAGGCCCCAGCGGCAGCGCGTCCCAGGCTATTTAAAGGGATGCTGCGGTGGGAGCTGCACGCAAGGACGGGGCTCCTGGGAGCAGCTGAGGGTCCCCATTGGGTCCCCTCCTCTGGTCCTCCGATGCTCGCCCTGTGCAATGCGAGGGAAACCCCGCTGCTGGCAAAATACCCCCAAAATACCCCCCTGGCCGGCTCCCGAGCTCGGAGGCCGCTCGTCGATAGAGCAAAGGGAGCTCCTGGTCCCACCAGCCCCTGGCTGGGAAGGCCCATGGAAACAGCCCTGACCCCGTGGCAAAGCAGCTGCCCGCAGCCAGCGCGGCTGCTGAGCGGGGAAAGGGGAGACCCGGCCTCCGAGGGTGGTTTCGCAGCTCAGCACGGTTGCGGCAGCATCGGGCGGTGCGCGGGAGCGCCTGCGTCGCAGCAACGCGGGAGTTATCACCGCGTTCATCTCGGCAGCGGCATCTTCCCCCGGAACAGGCTGTCAGATAAGGGCGAGTACAAGAGCCCAGGCGATCGGGCAGGACGAAGCGCGGCCGCCTGCTCGGGACGAGGCCTGGCGAGATAAGAGCGGGCGCGTGGGGAAATCCCACGATTTCACCCCAAAGGGGAAGTTGCACTTTGAAATCTCAGCTTTTGCCCTGGGCTCCAAGACATGATGTTCAAGCCACGGGCTCGTGCTTGCCCTCCCAATCTCTCCCTGCTTTGGAGGCAAAAGGTCTGGCCCCAAACCAGCCAGAACAAACCCAAAATGCCTCTGCCCAAAGCTCCCTCTGCTCTTATTTTTCCTCTTAGCTTTATTGCTTTCTTTATTTTTTTTTTAAAAGGGGGGGTCTAAGCACAATTAGCCAAACAATCAAAGCCTCAGCACCAAAGCTAAAAAGCCATAGAGAAAGGAACCTGCCTCGCGTGCCCAGTGAGTGTGACCCGTGCAGAAGAAGGACACGGTCCCCAGGGCCACCAAATGCCAGCGCCTTGTCCACGAAGCCCTGCCAGGACCCTGACACTGCACGATCCTGAGACACGGTGGTGGAGGAGCTGTGCGGATGGGAAACCTGCGGACTCGGAGAGGGCCGGGAGGGAACGTGGGGATGGATGAAGGGACAGAGGGATGGACAGAAGGACAGAGGGATGGACGGAAGGATGGAGGGTCCCCCCCCTCCCCGTTTACCGAGCCAGCGCGGAGCGGGGCAGCCACAAAGGCGGAGGTGAAAGGGGTTAATTCACGGGACAGAGGTAGGACGTGAAGATGCTGGGGGACAATGGGCCGCCCTCCGCCTTTGTCCCCAGTGCCATTGTGCCGCGTGTGAAAAATGAAATCTGCTTCATTTTGCTCCCAGATGCGATCGGCCGCCTCTATTTAGAAGCCATCAAAAAAAGCAATCAAAGTGCTTGGGGAGGGGGTGGCACGGGAGGGGGGACACACGCAGGCTGCCAGGCACGGGCACAGCCAGCCCCCCCTCAGCTGCTTCTATTTATTTATTGGGGATTTCGCGTTTATTTGGATTTAACCCACTCTCTGCGGGTTGCAGAGACCAGGAGCAGCCCCGATGTCCCGGCCCCAGCCGCTGTGCAGCCCCCGAGCATCCCGCCCCTGCTCCATCCAGGAGCATCCAGGCTGCATCCAGCACCTCGGAACCGGCAGTGCCAGGCACGGGCACCGTGGCCGCCGCTCGCCCCAGCAAGAGGAGGACGGAGGCAGGAGGAGAAGCAGCGCCGAGGCTGGCAATAAATAAATAAATAAACACATAAATGCATAAATAAATAAATAAAGCGGATCTGTGGGATTTGCTGCGACCGTGATAAATTTTCACCTCCAGCTCAGGTGTGAAACTTGGCAGTTTTGCTCCCTCCGATGGGAATCGCGGTCTTCTTGGGCCGCAAACAAACAAACAAACGCAAATGAGCCCCCGGAGCGCGGATTTTGGCTCAAATTAACGAACTCAGCTGGGAATGTCACCCTGTGCCTTCCCCATGCAAACACAGGGCCTCCGCTCCCTGGGGAGCTCCGTGGCGGCGGGAGGCACCAGGCTGCGGGGGACAATTCGGGGTGGTTGGCACTAGCGCAGGTCCTCCGATGTGTCCATGGGGATTTGGGGTCAGTGTCCGTCCTGCTCCCGTGCTGCGCTCCAGCTTGGTGTGGCAGCACTCGCTTCCTTCTGAGGCCCAGCAAATTCACTGCAGCCACCCAACCAAGTGGCTGTGGGACCACAGGGGAAATGGCCTCGCTGTGGCTTGCTCTGTCCCTGCCTGCCACGCTGCACTTTGTGACAGAGAGGTGGCTTCATTGCTCCCACCCCATGAAGGGGAAACTGAGGCAGGGAGCAGCAGCGTGGCCCACCCGGAGAGCAGCTCCACGACTGGGCGCCAACACTCCCTGACTCCAGCTGCGCTTCCCAGGGTGTCCAGCTGCCCCTTGCTCTGCTGTGACAGACCTGGGGACCCATCTCCCCGTGTGCAGGAAGGGTTTCTGCACAGGGCCACGGCCATGGAGCATCGCTGCAGACAGGACAGGGCTGAGGGCACATCGGCCTGGGCTCATCCCAGGGAAGCTCTGGGACTCGCTGGTCTCCAGGGCAATGAGAGGAGGAGGAGGAGGAAGGCCGGATCAGAGCAGGGCTTCTGTGGAGGAGCACATCTGACTGCATGCGTCCAATCCAGCCTCCAAAACGTTTCCCAATCAGCAGGGATGCCGCCCAGCTCCGTGGCCAGCAGGGCCGGAGGCGCAGGAAGCTGAGATGTGCCCAAGAACCGGCAGCAGCGGAGAGGACCAGCAGTGCTGGGCTCAACCAGCCCCTCAGCTCCTTGCTTGATGGTCAGGGGACACCCCCCTGTGCCCTCTTCCCATCTGCGACTCCTTTCCATGCGGTCCCTGGAGAGCTGGGCCACAGGGACCGTGCAGGGGGGACAACGGGGACCGTCACGGGCAGCACGGCAAGGCAGCGGTGGCAGCGACGCGGGTGTCAGAGCACATAAATCACACGCCGGAGCGTTCCTATTTAACACACTCTTCCCCTTCGAGTTGTCAGTGAAACCGTTAATTAATTAACTAATCCTGCAATGAAGTGGATTCTAAATGGATCTCCCCTCCCTTCCCCCCATTTAGGTAATTACTGCTGAGGGAGCTTTTGTGAGAGTAATTTTCCAGCAGGGACAGCCCCGGATGGCTGAGGGAGATGAATTTAAAGAAGGGAGGGTGGGAAATAATAATACAAAGTGGGGGATAAAAAAGACTCCTTGTGCAGGGCAGCGCACGCCAGAGCGACCATCTCCTGGTCTCTCCTTGCTCAGGAGGAGCCAGGTAGGATGGGCAAGGTGTCCCCACACTGCTCTACACGCACATCGCACCACACCAAATCTCCCCGTTACATCATTAACACAGCGCCAGCTTTGAAATGTTTTCCAAATCAAGAAATTTCTCAGCAGCAATGAAGACAAACCCAAAGTCTTGAGTCTGGAGATGCTGCTGGGTTTCATGGCTAAGCAGAGGAATCAAACATTAGACCTCAGGCCAGCACCCATAACAGTATTTATTTTGGAGTCAAGGCATCCAGATAGCCCTGGCAGCTAAGGAAGCAGCATTGCTTCTTCATATCTTGTCCTTTCCAAGCCATGCACAAGTCCAGATCTTTTTCTCTTCCTCTCTATGTCAGACAAAGTCACCAAATGAAGATTTTTTTCAAAGGCACACAATATTTTAAATCCTTGGTTTCATGTCCACAAGCTCTGTTGTGTCCAACGGAGATACTGTAAGAGTGGTGCAACCCTATCTGCTGGAACGGAGCTTCCTTTGAACTGCCTTGCTTCTCATAAATGTATTCAAAAATCAAAGGTTATTTCTGAAAATCTTGGCTGTCTTCTGGATGCAAAGAAATTCTGGACTATAACCCCTACAGTTGCAAATATGCCTTCCTTACACCCACTCATGGTCTTAAGGCACAAGAAGAAAGGAAGATCCAGCAGTCACCTAAGGAGGCCTGGGGACTTTTCTGGGATGGGGCGGTATCACGAAAGTCTCCTTGGGATTTCTAAGGACTGCTCAGGAAGGGTAAATATGTGCAAATTTGGCACAGGGCCTGCATAAGCCTCCGAGGAGCATTGACGTGCTATTGTGGTGTCTCCTTTCGGTAGCTCACTGTACACAGTAACAGTTCCCAGAAAAATCGACTCATTACGAAATATGACCTGAGAGAAACGGGGATAGCCAAGAAGATTTAAGTCTTCTTTCTCTGACTTGGGAATATGATGAATGAGCTGCTACAAATGGGAATATTTTAATGTCCTTTTCCCCAGGACCCTCCTCAAATACAGCCTTGGAAAGGGGAAGATCTCTGCAGCTTTTATTGATTTGTTCTGCTTTTGATGCAACTGAAGAGCCTTGTCAGACTTTCCACCCTTATCTTTTTTATATGGCTTTTTCTCTTCCAGTTTTCTGCATACAGTCCAACAGAAACAGCTCTTATTTGTTATCTTTCCAAGGAATATTCCAAAACTTTAATACCTCACAGTGCAAAAATCAAGAAAAGAATATTCTGAGAAAGCCCTGAGAAACAGTGGGTGTAGCTGGGACATGGGGCTTGCTATGGGCTTTTCTGATCCCAGAGCAGAGACAATTCCGGAGATTAAGCAAGAGAAGAGCATCCAGCTCCAAAAAGACCATAAAGAACCATTTATAAGTTATGAAAAATTCGTAGCCCGTTTGCTTTTAGAGATAAGGCTGGATGCTTTGCTGGAGATAAGGAAGAGAGCTGAGCAGGATACAGCGGGGCCACGGCTCATTCAGACTGGAGAATCCAGGCCTGAAATGGTGATGACTTGGTCACATTCTGATGACTTAGTCACATCCAAAGGATGCAGTTATGGAGTGCAACACCTAGGCAATGGTCTGGGGGAACCAACCCGATTCCTGACATTAAGACATCACATATTGTGTCAACATACCTTGCTCAGAGCCTGGGCCTGAGTCATCCCTTTCCCAGAGGGGCCTCAGAAGTAGGGTCTGCTCTATCAGTAGGGCAAAAACAAGGCAAATATCCTACCCCAATTGCTACCCCTCTTCTGTATCTGTCCTTCAGCCTCCAGGACTGTCACAGTAACAGTGCCAGGAGCTACCACTCCTGCTTTAATCTACATCTCCCCGCTCACTCCTGCTAGAAAAGAGTGTAGCCAGCTGGAAAATTAAGACCCAGTGCTGAACCCAGAGGGGTTGAGGGGCCACTTGGCGAGCAGGTACACGGAGCAGCCTGCTGTTCCCTGCGGCACCACCGAGCCAGCCCCAGCTCGTCCTCCTGCCCCGGCAAGAAGGGCCTCGGCTCTGCGGCTCGGCATCGCAGCTGCCCTCCCCTCCGGCCGGGGAAGGAAGGGCTGGCGGCGCGGGGCAGTAAATCACCGGTGACAGCTCTCCCGGGCACGCCGCGATGGCAGCGCTTCTGCCCTCTCTCACGGGCAGCTGTCGCGGGCAGAGGTCCAAGGTCAGCTAAGTGTTTAATGGGCCTCCTGCGAGGACCGGTCGTGAAAGGCAGGCGGTGAGAGGCAGCAAGAAGGGAGCATATGTCGCTGCCTGAGCACTAGGGCTGCTCTTTAGCAACAGGGAGATGCTTCCCTTGCAGATGGGATCGCTTCCCTGCTCCCGTCTCCCCTGTTTCAGAAGTGCAGATGCCCTGGAGAGCAACAAGAACCTACCTGCTGTGGCCCTCGGCAGGTTGGAAGCCCCTCCAGCATCCCCTCTCCCAACAACAGACGCCCAGATCTTACTAACAGGAGTGTGGGATTACCCGCCACATGTGCTCAAAGCATTGCTCAGCCTCCAGCATCTTCATTTCACTCCGGTCAGACAAGAAAACCACAGTCTGGGAGTTTCCCCCATTGTTAGTCAAAGTCTGAGCCCAGGTGATGTGGAATTCGCAGGGGTGGCCCAGTAACCCAAGGTCAGCTTGACTGAGCAGAAGGAAGAGGTGCACAGATATGACACAGCCTCTGGGTGAGCAATGCAGAAAGACACCAGTACTATCCTTCTCTTGGAGTCTCCTATCCAAGCAGAACTGGAGACATGCACTCCTAAGTATCTATTTATTTCAGCATTGCTGGCCAGTGTGATAAAAGAAAACTCAGCCCAAGAGTCTTTCCAAGGCTGCAAGCAGAAAATGATACAATTTCAGCAGAATATTCTCAATGTTTTTCTGAAACAAAAAGAAAGGATGCAACACATCAGTTTGAACATTTTGGACCTGTTGAAGCATTTTGCCATAACCGACCATTACCTGAATACTCAGATGTAGTCATCACCATGACCCTACTATTGCACATATTAAGGCTGGTTAAAAACAGCCTTCGCTGAAAGATGATCCATCCTGTGATACTTCTTTACCTTGCTATGGAAGCCAATGACTCCATGTAAAACAATGTCTGAATTAACATGGTCACTGCCTTGTGTCCAATAATTTGAAAGCTTCAAACGATCACCTTCATGTTGGAGAACTGTTCCCAGCACTGCAGGCAGAGCAAAAGCAGAGCCTAAGCCCTGTCCTCAGGGCAGCACAAACAGGGGGCAACAAATAACCACTCAAAAGGAAAAGAGGCACCATCCCCTTCTGCAGACAGGGCTGCAACTCCCCAGTTCTGTTAAACCTCCTACCTTTCTCTTAAAGGAAAGGACCACTGCCTCTCCGTCCCCAGACATAACCTGGCTCACGACACAGGGCCAAAAATTTGCATGGACACTGTGATGGCTTTAATGACACCTCTATCTGTTAGCCTGAGCCTGTTGTCTAGTCATGGGTGGCATCCCAGGAACTTGCTGCCTAGGCCTCCTTTTCCTCAAGTCTATATGGGCTAATAGCCACCAGGAGCAGACCAAAGGCTCTGCTGCATGGGAGGCTGCAGCATCACCTGCCCGCATGGACCTCAGCCTGGTTTTAACCAATTCCCTGCTTGCAGAGCCTGCACGGAGAGCAAGTGATGCAGGGCAAAGGGGGGAAACCAAAGGCTAGCGCTGAGCAGCAGGGCTGGGGAGAAGGGGAGGGAGAGGAGGCCACGGGGGACATGGGATACAAGGTTTGCTTTTGCAGACTGAATCAAATGCTGGAAAGCTGGTGAATTAGTGGTGTTTGCTGAGCAAATGCTGCCGGGTGGGGATAGGCAGAGGAAGAGTGTTTAAGCACACAGTGCTTTATTTGCTGGCAAACATCTCCAGCTCCTCCTCTCCCTCCCTCTATTCCTCCCTGTCCCTTCTCTGGCTTGTGCTCCAAAGAGAGGCTGGCTGATGCATCCCAAGATGAGGAGGGATGAAATTCCCACAGGAGGGAGGAAATGTGGAAGCAGCATTTTTTTCCCCCTTTCAATTTTCTGCACCAGAGCATCCCAGAGGATAATGGTGGCTTGTGGGAATATGGGGGTGTAGGGAAGGTATTTAAAAAATTACTGATCCTCGCTATTGCTTCTCTGGACTGTATTTTCTAAGACTAGGGTTGCACTCTGGAGAGTGAGGACACTGAGGGCATTGAAAGACATGTTGCAAAGATTTAGAGGTCACTAGGGAGACCACTGGGCTCTTAAACTTGATTCTTGAAGAATGTGATACTGAGAATCATTGGGGATATTGGACAGGGCTACAGGGCTCAGGAAGAAGAGGTGAAGGCAGCAGCTAGGGTGGTCCAGGAGGCCATCACTATTTGACTTAACTGAAGATGGTCCAGCCGCTTTCTCTTGGCTCTGAGCTCTCCAACACTTCATCTAGCAATAAGTCCTTTCACACTGTATTTGATCCATCAGAATCTCTACAAGCAGGGCTTCCTCATGTCTCTGAACTCAGGCCTTGATGAGCAGCAGCACTGCCAGACTCACCCAGAACATCCCTCTATTGAGCCCAAGATCTGTGACGTCCATCTCTGACTTACTCGGAAGTCCTGATTTCTCATCTCTGGAAAAATTGGTTACAAAACCAGCCTGTCTTCCCACCATGGAATTCCACCATAAGATAAGTGCCATTGCTCCTGGCTGTTCCTAAAACTTCCCGTGTTCCTTAGTCATCCCCACAGTGCTCTCATCTGTCCCAGTCTTCTGTTCTTGACAAACTGCTGCAAAAATAGAAGGTTCAGGGTGCAATCCCCATTCATAAAACAACCTGCAACTGCTGGACTAGCTTTTGGAGAAGAGTCTTAATGTTCATTCACCCTTCGAAGGCCAGGTGCTCAGGCAGCAGCTGTGCTATACACACTGCTGCGTGAATTACTACCCTGGCAATGCATGCATCATTCATTATTAAACTGCTTGTGTGCTCGGCCTGCAGCTTAATCCGATGCCACCACAGTGGCTGCAGGAAAAATCCAGCCATCTGTAAACGCAGCAACACCCCTCACGCTCACCTGTGCTCAGCAGCCTTGTGGGGTGGTGGCAGGAGGCTCCCGGTGCCTCTGAGGAAGAGCCGTGCCCTTGGATCCCTCCAGGCACCCACGGGGAGAAGGATTAGAAATGAACACACACAAAATTAGTCCTTCAAGATATAAATTATTGGTGGCAAGAAATCTTCAGCTGCTATAAATCAGCAAAGCTTCACTGAGGTAGCTGGAACAGGGCTGATTTACATCGTTTGACAGCTTGGTCCAGCATTTGGAGTTTTGTTGCTAATGTCTGGGATTAGTGGGAGAAATTGCTGGGGAGGGGAAGTCTCATTACCTTGGCCTGGTTAATGCTTTGCTTTTCTCTGGTGCACGTTGTTGTCTGGAGCTGGAGCTAATTAACTACTGCAGAAAATACCTCAGCTTTTCCTGTTCTTCACTTTTTTTGGAGGGAGGGGGCACGCACAGAGGGGAGGAGAAACTGTTAATCCTGGCCCACATGAGAACAAACCCTGTGGAAAAACAGGCCTTGATCCCCTAAATCACTCTGCAAAGAGCCACATGCCCAGCCACACATATCCCTTTCCAGCTCTAGGAAAAACACCCAGGCTCTCACACACAAAGCCAGGCCTGCAACATCCAAACGCAACAGACAGGGTTGGCTGCTGGTAACAGGGTCCTGCAGCAATCTTGGACCAGGCAAGGGGATGAACAAGGCCCAGTCCACACGGCTAGACCAGGTAGAAGCCAAAGGAGACAGGGCTGGGAACAAGATACCCACAGAACATATCCAAGGTCCACCCAGGAGCCAGGGCTAAAGACAGGGCTGGAAAGATGCACCTGCAATATGGAACTCTGGAAGAAGCTAAGACTCTCCATCTGAGCTTCAACAGACCTCCTGGGACAGGAGGTGAGGCCTCAGGTGAGGCTAAACAGGGCAATTAAGGCCAATTAGTGTATTCTGGGGCTTGGCAAGGCTTATCTCTGCATTTTGCAATGCATCCTCATGAGGTGTCTATAGTTCTCTTACATCAAGCATTAGCTGCAATAAACATGCGACTCCCTGCCATAAGATACTCTAATTTTAGAAGCCTGGCCTTGTCCCCTGTTTTTTCTTGTTGTACATCTTGGTTATGGCATTTGGCCCCTAAATTTGGAGGCATTTTTTTGCAGATGGATGTTAGGGAGTGTTCTGAGGCCATGGTGGGATGGATACATGGAACTAGTCCTGCAGGTGCCTCTGGCATCTTGTGTGGATAATGTCAGCGTTACTGGGATCCTGAGGACTTTTTTCTAAAGTCACCTCAGCCTCGTGGAGCCAGGCTGTGCCAAGGCCAAGACAGGGTCCCAGAACCACATGGGTCCTATCCACATTGGGGCATTCAATAGCACATCAGCCCATGGTGAGACAGGTGCCCCCATCGGTGGGCAATGCCAACCCCTTCCCCTTTACTAGACTCGTCAGCGTCCACCAGGGCTGGTTTGGCTGGGCATTAGAAGAGACCTTGCACTTCTGTCCTCTTGCCTCCCTGGGTTCACTGCTGTTAGTGTCACATTGCCAGGCTGGACAGTCTCCAAAAACCTGAGAGGCTTCGAAACTTTGCGTGTTCACTCAGAAAGCTTTTTCTCCCTGCCATTGATGACATGGATTGAAACGTGGTGAAAGAAGCTGGTGTCACACCCCTTCAGGCACTGGTAGAGCCACTTGCAGCTAAGCACCTCCTGGTCAGGCACTTCATGGTCCTGAACAAGCCCATGCAAGTGAGGCAAGCTTCAGAATCAACGTCATGTGCAAAGGAGCTGTTTTCATCAGAGACAGCTGAAGATTGATGCTAAGGGCGGGTACTCTGAGCGCTAAGCGTCCATGCGTGGTGTCTGGCAGGTGCTGTGGACACTGCTCTGTTGACTTAGCACCAGCCCAGTCAGGCCCACCCTGGCTCCGCTGGGTGTCTCCAGCCCTTGATGATCTCCTGGCTTCTCAGCAATGCAAGGGCATGTGGGAGGACCGGTCCTTGCACCTGCTCCACCCTCCGCCAGGGCGAGTGTGAGATCCTTCTGCATCCTCATATACTGGCTGTGTCCCTAGGCCCTCTCCTGAAGGGCTTTGCCGTATGTCTTACACCTGAAGCTGCATAAAGCTGGAATAATGCTTCTGAGGATCAAAAATCACATCGAAAAAGTCAGGAAGAGCTGGAAATCTGCAGTGTGAGGCAAGTGTGACACAGATCCACACACGAGCGCACTGCACCTCATCTCCTCCGGCTCTTTCTATCATCTCGTTCATTCTTCTGAAAGAAAACTTTATGATTTCTGCGCTTTGTTGGCGGCTACAAGCACCCTGGATAAAGAGTCTGACAAAGTGAAAGAGGGTGCGCAGGGCTCCAGAAGGAGAAGGAGGGGAGAGCAGGAGAAGGAGGGATTCTCGGTATCTACAAGGGAATTAAAGCGCTTTTACCAGAGTGAAGAAATCAGCTAAAGAATGGCAGGCGAACAAAAGCAGCAAGGCTATGGACAAGTCGCTCTGAATAGATCCAGATCCCCTTAAGTTTGTAACACCCCCTACACACTTCTTTTTTTCCCCTTCCCCCCCTTAAGCCTTTACTGCTCACTCCTTCCAAGAACAAATGCAGAGGAAAAAAAAAAAAAATGGGGAGGGAGGGGAGGAGTGGAAGAAAGCTAAAAAAATCAAATAAAATAAAAGGTAATCCTCAGCCACTTTGCCCCTCTGGGGGCTGCTCTGGGCCAGATTAAAGGTCCGGTGTGAAACCATTCTGCTATTCAGATGCGATAAGCAGGATTTACAAGCAAAGAGAAAGAGAGAAAAGAATGGGCAAGAGGAGAAAAGGAGAATTATTTGTGTCTCTTAATACTTGTTAAGCACTTCTCTTTTGCTAGACCAGACAAGACACAGCTATGCTCAAAGTCCATGCACAATCCTGCCCGCTTGTCCACCCTCCCTCCTCCCCCAACCCCTTCCACCCCAACCACTTCTCCCTCCTTCCCTGCTTTCCCCTTTGGTTTGCTTCCCCCCTGCCCCCATCCAAAGCAAGCAGGCAACACTTTGTTGCTACTGAGCTGAAATTGGTCTCCTCTCCGAGCGGCACACAAAGAGAATGGCAATTAACCTTCCTGTTCCCTGGTGACAGTGATCTAATCAGCGCTGCGCCTAGTCCTGTGCCAGCAGCTCAGAGGCAGGAGCCTTTGTACACTGGTTGGGTAGAGCAGGGAGGAGGGGGCTTTTGGCTGTGCCCTGTGTTGGGGACGAGGTGGGAGCTCTATGGAGAAGGAACTTGGATTATTTCAGGCCGGCCAGCTTAAGTTGTCAAGGAGAGCTTGGTTGGAAGTTGGGGAGACCTTGGTAGCTGCAGGTGGAAACACCGGTGCTGAACTGGGAGGCAGACCCCAGTTGGAATTTTGGCCAAGTCCAGGCATGGACCAAGTAGTCAGAATGGCTCATGGCTACGCAGGATCTGCCCATTGAAGGCTGAGGGCAGCAGCAGTGCGATGCTCTGAAGGAGGAGTTGCAAGGCATGTCTTGGAGTGGTTTGGTGGAGACCCAGGACAGGGCCAGGTCCATCCCGTGTGAGGCACTGTACAAGCAGCACAGCATTTGCAGCCTAAGCAAACCTGAACCTTTGCACTGTTGTCACAGAGTTCCTGGGGTCACCCACAGGTGGGCCTGTAGTAGGGACATATCACAAGGTTGTTGCCCTGCCAAAATGGAAGCTGTGCCGACCACTCCAGCATGATGCTCTCTAGATAAATCCCAGTGTTCACAGGGTCCAAGTTTCTTCTCTCTCATCTCTCTACAACCTCCATTCAGCACATAAGAATGAAGATGCAAATCCAGGAGGGAGAGAGAAGCTAATGTTTTTTCCATTTTTGCTAGCACTGGACATGAGAAACAACAAGTGTGCTGTTCAAAGAATGAAACATAAATATTGGGTTTGTAATACAATCAAGGGAGAGAAAGTAAAGTCTCCTAAGGGTCAGTCATAAATTGAGAAATGGTTTATGTATTTCTTTAAAGGTATGAGAAATTCATTCATTGGCCAGTTCTCCTCAGCTGTGACCACGGATCCAAGCAAGTGATTCTGAGATCTCAGAATCAGGTTTTTACTTTCCAGCATGCTTGGTTTTAGATACCATCAGTGGAGGAAAATGACAGTGAAAGATCATTTTGCAAGCAAAAGCAGACAAACAAACTAAAAGCAAAGGAAAAAATATGTTTTTCTCCTCTCATGGAGTTCTCTTGAGCAATGAAATTCTATTATTCCTCATGTATTCCTACTGCGGCTGAACAAGAGACCTGCGGCTAGGCTTTGAGGACACCTGACATGGCCCTACAGCCTGCTGGTTTGTCACCACTGAGCTCCTCCATTTGCCTGTTCCCTTCCTGTTGTTTCTGGAGGAGCAGTGCACTCCTATTTACTAGCTCATGGCCTTTGTCCAAGACAATTGTATTTCAGGGATGAGTGCAAATGCATATGGGGAGCTCTGTCCATTATCACCTGTTTAAAGAACAGTTTCTGGTAATGAGGGCCTTGTGCATCTCAGGGCACGTTAGCATAAGCCCATGGCAGAGCTTTGTGCTCCTTCACAAAGGTGTCAACACCTGTGGCTTCTTAACCTGCCTAGGGACCTCTCAGCTCAGATTTGCCCCTTTGTGCCCTAGTAGTGAGAAATTAGTTGTTTGAGTGAATCCTCCTCATGATCTCATGTACAACTGAGCACCAGAAAGATGAACAAGACACCACATTCTGCCCCTCTCTTCTGACGTGCTTCAAGGGGTGACTGCATCTACTTCAGACAGATAGGCACAAACATCTCAATTACACCTAAGAAGGAACATAATTGAGCCTAAATTGATTCAAACAGAGGCAATTAAAGTAAAACTCGGATCCCTGCTGTGAAGAAAAGGCATCATTTATTTTTAACTCATTATCACAATAAAAATAATAATTAAAAAGCAAGATTACAGCTATCCCATTTAACTGGAATTGCAGACTAAGCTAACTTGCTTAACTGCTCCTCTCCTCCCCACACTCATCTATAAGCTTCTCAAGCCAAGCGAACGCTGCCAGCCTTTGTGTCATCTTATTTCCCCTGCCACACTTACTGTGGTCACTTATCGGGGTAATCTTCAGGGTGACCTCTTCCAAGAACATAAGGATACAGGTTTCTGGAAAAGTTTGGAAGTTGTAGAGCAACACAAGTGGCATTGGTGAAGACCAAACAGGGCCAGCACCAACTTCCCAAGGACAGATCAGGTGAAGATGGACCAAGGCCAGCACCAGCTTCCCAACACCAGGTCCCTGCTCTTGGAGTCTCCCCAGGGGTGGCGGCCTGGGTGCAGGAACCTCTGCAGATGGATGCAGAGGAGCACGAGGACCCCTGTGGATAGGTGCAGAGAAGCGTGGGGCTCTGCGGTGCCTTCAGCACCATGGACAGCGCCAGGGTAGAGCCGCTCCCAAGAGCTGCTGGCCTTGACCTTCACTTGCCTCTTCCTCTTCCTCCAACTACACCAAGGACAGGCTCAAAGGCTTCTCCATCACGGGTGTTTCCTTCATCTTAGCAACCCTCTGGACCAAATCACTGCCACAGGTTCTTCAATACCTTCCCACAACATAGCTGGCGAATGGGCCTTTCATCTGTCACACGTTCCAGAGCGTGAAAGAAATGTAGAGCATGAGGGAAGCAGAAAGACCTGGAAATGTGCATGATGAATGACTGCTTTGCAAGCATACTTCTCCCATTCTTGGTGAGGTGGAGACCCAGAGAGGGATTGGATCAGCATTGCTTTGTGCAGAGAGCAAACAAGAATCATCAATTAGAAATAATTACCACCCCCTCCCCATAACTTAAGAGGCTAATATTAGGCTTCATTTTTAAGAAAGGTAATTTGACGACCATAAATTACAATTATAAAAACTTCATTAGAGTCAGTAGCAATCCATCCACCATTGTTCTAATTACACACTGTAGGAGTAATGAATGCTAATGGTTTAATGTACAATAATTACCACAATTGAAAAATAATAATAATACAGAACAACCTCAGTTATCCAAATGTCACAGGGGACATGGAATGGGTTGGAGTAATCATAGTTTCAAATAATTGGGGGGCTCTTCAGCATGATTAATAGATTATGTGACCTCTAGGTGGGGAATGAGGAGTTTTAAATGATTGTGATGTGGTCAAGTGTGATGCAGGAACTGGGCAGAGAAATAAGATAAGGATCTTCTTTGTTAGATTTGGCTTTTACTCAATGTTTTAGATGTGAAGTAAATATATTGTTTTTGCAGCTGGGCTGTGCCACCTCCCAGTGATTTCCAGATGCAGTTGGCTGTGTTTGAAGTGGAAATGTAGAAACCATGCTCTGAAATCTGTTCGTAGCTCAGCTCCATTCTGAGAAGTGTTGGGATCCACATCTGGGGCCCAAGACATGCTGGGCAGACTGCTAGAGCCCTTTTAAGCCCCTTGAGGAAAGACAACAACATATAATGGAATATATGATGGAACATGTAATGGAACATGTAAGGGAAAGCAGCTCCACAGAGAGGGATCTGGGACTCCTGGTTGACAACATTAACCATGAGTCAGCAATGTGCCCTCCTGGCCAAGAAGGCCAATGGGATCCTGGCCTGCATTAGAAGGAGTGTTGCCGGCAGGTCGAGGGAGGGGATCCTGCCCCTGTACTCAGTTCTGATGGGGCCACACCTGGAGTATTGGGGGCAGTTCTGCGCTTCCCAGTACAAGAGCAATGTGGAGCTTCTAGAGAGGGTCCAGCTTAGAGCAACCAAGATGATTAAGGGATTGGAGCATCTATTGTATGAGGAAAGACTAAGCGAGCTGGGTCTGTTTAGCCTAGAGAAGACTGAGAGGGGATCTGATCAATATGTTTAAGTACCTTAGGGGAGAATGTAAAGAGGATGGGGCCAAATGCTTCTTGGTTGTGGCCAGTGACAGGACAAGGGGTAATGAGTACAAATTGAAACACAGGAAGTTCCATCTCCATGTGAGGAAGAACTTCTTTCCTGTGAGGGTGACAGAGCCCTGGAAGAGGCTGCCCAGAGAGGTCATGGAGGCTCCTTCTCTGCAGATCTTTCAAACCGGCCTGGCTGCCACCCTGTGCCACGTGCTCTAGGCGTCCCTACTGGAGCAGGGGGGTTGGGCTAGATGATCTCTAGAGGTTCCTTCCAACCATAACCATTCTGTGATTCTGTGATTATTAATTAGATGATTGATCTTCACTATTTCTAGGTATATTTTGGTTTGATGGACTGATGCTGCATGACAGTGAGCTGCATTGAGACCTTGAGATCACTGACCATTGTCACCACCAGAAGGTGGCCTGTTCTGTCACAGTGGTCAGGCCCGTAAGAAAATACGCCTGGCTAACTGTGCTACTGTCTTGCCATCTCTTTCCCTCCATTTCAAAACTCCAGCTCATCACTTGAGCAGGTGGTTAGTAAAAGTTTTGAGGAGCCCTCTGACTCCAAGGAGGTTAAGAATATCTGCTCTTCTGATAAAAATATGAGGTAGAGATACAGTAATCCTCAGAACCCCAAGGAAAATACTATGCTCCTAGTTTTCCTCTAGTGCCAGAGGTGTGTCCCTTCAGAGTGGGAAGGTAGCCTATTGGAAACTCATCATTAGACAATGCATGGTTACCAGAATAACATTAGGCAAAGTTATATAAAAATCAATTATTTTAATTCAATAAAGAAAAGCTTATTTCACCACCTGCTCCACCATTTCTTCAAGCTGCTGCGTTGAACTATTTTGTTGGTTTCCTTAATCTGTTGAATTACCTCTTTTATGGGTCAGAACATGTATATTTTCCTGGGTTCTGAATTCATTACACAAGGCTGGTTATATTTGCCCATCTAAAGTGCTTTGAAATGTGTGACTAAAAGTCTATGGTGAAAGTAAGAACACAGGATATAGAACTGTAGATCTGTTTAGTTTAGTGACTTGGTGCTTGTCTTTAACAAGGCGCTTGACAACTCTAAATCTTAGTTTACCTTGGTGTAAAATGGAGTTTTGCATTTTTTCCTATCTGATTATAAACAGTTCTAGGATAATCCGAAATGACGGGCTCAGTGTTCAAAAAAAAAAAAAAAAAATATCCTGAACAGCCTTATGAGAATCTACAGCTCCTCAGTGATGGGGAAGCTCAGATGTAAACATGAGAGTATCTTTTATTTTTAAAACCAATGTACTTTACATCAGACTTACTTTATACAGTTAACACATTATTTTTTAACCTGGAACGAGAATTGCTCAGCCCATCAACAGACCATGATGAAAACCATTTGCAGACTTTGTCTATTACAATTTTTGTTGTAAGTGTTTACTATTAACTTTCACAAATGTCATCATTCAGAAGTATCAGGGTCACAAGGGAGATGGTCTTAATTTCTTCAAGCAGGTGGAACCCAAAGTTTTCATGTCAATTAGCAGGTCTTGTGCAAGCTCTTCAACAACAGGAAAACACTTGCTATATAGATCTTCTTATCATGCTATTTGGAAATGCACCATACTCATAGAAAAGGCACGCAAACCTACAAATAGTATTCATGACTAAATCATTCTCACCAGCCTCCAGGGAAACTATGGAGAAATATGGTGTTCCAGCTTATCAGAGGTTTCCAGGCAATGTCATAATATAACTAACACTATCATAACTAACTGATCAGAGTAAATAGAAGTAAATCATGGTTATACTGTTCTGATGACTTCTGTTATAATTCTGATTTGGCCAAACATTTGAAAATTAATACTAAGCTTATTATCATGCTAAAAAGAATGCTTTCTAGTCAAGGAAAAGCTTAGAGGAATGCTTTGCCAACTAATGGAAAAGCAGCTTACAGGGTCTGGATTATGAAATCAATGTGTACTTGGCCCTACGGAGTTTATTCATTTCTAACATAAGCTTTTCATTAGTCCAGATTTTTTCCTAGTTGAGTCTTATTTGATTTTTATGGCCTGGGGTCTACTCACATGTAAAATGGGGAAGTAGTATAGTCTTGCTTTTGTCTGCTGAAATATGAGATAAGGTAATGTATAGTTTTCTATAGTAAGTTTGCCTTTAGTACTGCTTGGATTTTTAAGTTAGATTACTACTACTGTTCATGCTTTGTCATATACTTAGAAAATCTCACAAGCAAAATGGCTATATTGAACATCAAATGAATAAATATCTGAAAGAGATCAGTTATAATCTCTATTGCATCCATGTATGCAATAGAATTATAAATAAAGAATCAGAGACTAACAGCTATGGAATTGCCTGAACTACAGCAAGCAGAAATCTGATAGATGAGAGCTTTGCAATCCTCTCTGTTACTCACAAACAGACCTGTCATCTGTCCCAAAGGATTGGTGTTCAGTTCGTGGTCAGCTATGTCAATCACAAGTTCCCACATACATTCTGTTAAGAAAACCTGTCTTTGCTGATGTCTGTATGTTGCTCTTTCTTGAAAATGAAGGGACACAATGAAGAACTGTTTGACTGACTGATTGATTGATTCCATGGCTTATCAAATGTCCTAATTATATGAGATAAACTCTTCAGGACAGATCTGACTTGTATTGTTGAGGGCTGAACAAACATAATGCAAAGTCACCTTGGAAATATTAATCCCACATCAGCCACACCTACATAAACATGCCATTAAGGCTCAATAATTACATCTGACATTAATTTATATATCTTTTCTCTCTTTCTCTCTCGTCTTTCTCTCCTTGAACTTAATCCTTGAACTTTACTGTGCCCTTTGTTTTCAAAATGTTTGGATCTTATCATTTTCCAAGACTTCTACAGTAAGAAAGTAATTTTATTTTGAGCCTCTTCAGTTCTCTTGAGAGTGTGATGTAGCTAGTGGGATCTATAGAAACTCCCAACAAGAAAGACTTTTGCAGAATCACAGAACAGTTGAGATTGGAAGAGTCCTTTGGAGATCATCTAGTCCAACCCCTCTTCTCAAGCAAAGTCACCTAGAGCACATTGCACAAGATTGTGTCCAGGAGGGCTTTGAAGATCTCCACAAAAAGACACTCCACAGCCTGAGTAGCCTGTTCCGGTGTTCTGTTACCCCCACAATCAAGATTTTTTTCCTTAAATTCAGGCAGAACATGCTGTGTTTCAGTTTGTGGCTGTTGCCTCTTGTCCTATCATTGAAAATAGTCTGGTCAAGTCCTCCTGACACCCTCTATTAAGTTATTTGTATACACTGAAAAGATCTCCTCTCAGCCTTCTCTTCTTTAAGCTGAACAAGCCCAGCTCTCTCAGCCTCTCCCCATATGTGAGATGCTCCAGTCCTCCCAGTTCTTCACTTAACTATAACAAAAGTGACCTGGTGCACATGTTTACCTTTAATGAAAAGCTATAATTAACACATTTGGAAATCCAGGCAGTAGTTTCAACAAGGAGAAAAGGAAGAAAAGCAAGTGAAATTTAACTCAAATATCAGGCTAAATAGTAAAATACAATCATCCAATTCTGTTTACTTGCTTTGACATCTGGAAGGGTTTGAGAGATTTTTTTAAAAAAATACTTGTTTAATGTTCGATTTTCACTCTGCCTCATTTGCATTACTGTATTTAGGATTTTACACCGTTCCTTGTTGGCTCAATTATATTTCTAAAAGCTTGATTTTTTTTTTTTGAAATGGTATGGGGACTGTATTCAGAAAAATACTCAGAGGGCATTCTGCATTCCGTTTCTCTTCTTGCCCTTCATCCATCACAAAGGGCAGTGTTCAGCATGAGTTAATCTGGCATCACAGGTTATTTCTCTGTAGCTTATCTCTTGCCGAAGAAGCCCATTATTAGCACAAGACAAATCTAAAGAAGGAAACAAAAGTGTCCTTCCAGCTGTGAGATGAATTCCTCACTACAAAATTGGAAACAAAATCCTAGAATCATAGAATCCTTAAGGCTGGAAGGGACGTTTAGAGATAATCTAGTCCAGCCCCCCTGCACACTCAGGGTCACCTAGAGCATGTGGCACAGGACTGCATCCAAGCGGGTTTGGAAGATCTCCAGAGAAGGAGACTCCACAG
>JAYECN010304197.1:0-24377 GCA_035222435.1 Microcambeva ribeirae | reverse complement strand
GGCCGGGGGCGCCCGCGGCCGCCCCGCGCGCCTCCCGCCGTCCCGTTGGTTTTGTTTATCTAGTGTATTTTTAAAATTATTATTATTTTTAAAAAATCCATTTTTATGTTATTGTTTTTATTGATTTTTTTATCTTTTATTTATTTATGTATATTTTTAGCTGTTGTTTATTTTGATTTGTTATTATTATTATTTTACTTATTTATTGCTTTATTTCTTTAAAGTTACCAGCGGCAAGGGGTGAAAAGCTTGCAAGGGCCACGCACCAAAACTGCCGCCATGGGCACAGCGGCCCCCCAGGCCTCCCTTGCACCGCTTTGGGAGGCAGCAGCTCCAGCGGGGGAGCTGCACAAACCTGGCTCTGCTCAGGCTCCCCTTGCCTGCCACCTCTTCTCCCTGCCCTGTATTTTCCATCTGCTAAATTAGAAATAATCTTTTAAATGGGATGCAAGCAGCTGTGTTTGTCCTTGGCGTTAAAAGTCAGGCCTTATTTTTTTATGCACGCTTTCTCCATAGAGATGCACGTAAACCCGCAGTTATTTCCCCCCAGGCATGGCGTCCATCAAGATTGAGTGCGTGGCCAAGGAGAACTGCAAGATTGGGGAATCCCCGGTGTGGGATGCGAAGGAGAACTCCCTGCTCTACGTGGACATCACGGGAAGGAAGGTTTGCAAGTGGAGCTCCCTCACCCAGCAGGTGCAAGCGATTCCTGTGGGTAAGAAACCACTAAAGAACAAACATCCCGCTGAAATGATGGTTGTGCAGCCTGAGCCTGCACCCCGTTCCTTTAGCGTAGGGACGGGACTCGCACGCGTGGTGCGGTTGCATCCTGTAAAAGGTGTTTAATGGACACCTGGCAGCGGGAGGAGACCATCCCCTCAAACCTGTCCCCCCTGGGCTGGGGAGGACTCTGCAGCCCGTGCCGTGCACCGAGACTAAGCACGGGGACTGTGTCCCCGCGGTTTTTCTTATCCCTAATGCTGTTTGGTGGCACTTGTCCCGTGTTCCCTGTGTGTCCCCTGCGTTGCTTGCAGCGCACTGTCCGTTTCTGTCTCTGTACCGCAGAGGTTAAGGTTCCCCAATGCACTTGCTCGCCATCACTGATGTCTGTGGGAGTTTTCTTACTGATTGCAATGAAGAATTGCCTGTAACTTTTTCTTCAATATAATCTTGGGTGAGGATTTTATCTCACAGATTAAGCAGATTATATTTTTTTTAGGGTAACAGAGTCATCAGTTCCAGCCTGAGTAATTCAGGAGTTTATTCCAGAAAGGAAGGCGTGTGTGTTAGCCCTCATAAGGAAGGAGTTGCAGACAAACTTCTGAATGCAATGAGTGTTTATTTGTGTCTCATTAAATACATTTTCTTAAATGCTTTATATTAAATAATCAGGTTTTGGTAATTTCTCATGTTTAGTAAAACCTGGTGAACATCGCTTGCTCTTGCACACACATAAGCTGTTCCCGTTAGCTGCCATAAGCTGATTTGGATGTCTCTGCACTGAAGCAAAGTCAGTTTTTAAATGAAAGCCCCATGCAAATTTTGGGAATGTGGCTTCCCAAACTTGTTGTTTCTTGCTTAGCTGGAAGACTGCGCTTCCTCTTCCCACCCCATTCCCCCCTTCCTGCAGCTTGGAGGAAGCTTAAGGTGCAGTCTCCTCTGTGCAGAGACACAGAGGGGATAGTAGCTGAAGTAGCTACTCTTTATTTTTTGTTTCCGATATCCCAGTCGAGTAACAAAAAGGTCATAATTAATGGCTCTACCTTGGGAATACCATGATTAAAGCAAAAGTAAAAACACCCCCGGGGTGCCCTGTGATTCCGCCCAGCCGCTGCGGAGGCGGCGGCGCGAGGCGGGAGCCGGCAGCCGGGAAGGGGCAGCTCCTGCTGGGTGGCCGCGCTGGCCCCTGGCAGCGAGAGGTGCTCTGAGTGCTCTAAATGTTTCGGTTCTAGTTCAAACGCTGGGACTTAGGCTCGTGCGTGTTCCTAATTCCTGTCTGTAAAACCCTATCCCAGGTTCTATTGCCATGTTTAAAGTTATTGTTATATATAGAGCATGTAGATAGTGTAGAAATGTTGTCTTCGCATTCATTTCTCTCTCTCTTTTCTCTCTTTTTTTTCAAACTAATTCCTTTTTAATAACCTATAATTGAAACATACCTGTATAATAGCTCAAATGAGTAACCGTGAAGCATTTACTAATTTTCTGCTGTGCTTAAACTCCTGTGGAAAGCCCTGCCACTCCTTGGTGCGTGCTTTGCTCACCCTTTCTGTGTGTTTTGGCGCTGCCAGGGGCATGCCCGAACTGCAGAGCCGCCGAGTGCAGAGGCTCAGCTCGGAGGGGCTCCCCTCTGCAGCGCAGCCCATCTCGGCGCCGAGATCTCTCGCTCGGTCCACGAGCTGGCACCGAACGGCCCTGCAGGGCTGTGCTATCGAGGGGCTGCCCTAGAGACACAGACAGCTCCAGGGCCCTCGTGGCCATGTGTTTTCCCTGGGAAGGGGCTGGCCCTGCACAGCGTCCCGCTCTAGGGCGCCTTGCAGAATTGGGTGCAGATAACGAGTGTTGCTCCTGGAAGCTGCGGTAGTGGCAAGGACCGTGACCTTTTGTGTCCCAAACTGGTAATTCTCTTCATAGGCGCTTTTTGTTTTCATGAAGTGCAACCACTGCAAGGTGACGTGCAAGGTCAAGGTGCGAGGTCAGTTTATACCGACTTGGACATCGGTTCTCTTGCGGCAGAGTAGGATGTTGCTCGTGTGTGTGGTCTCACTGTGTTTGGTGTTGGCCTGCTTGCCCGCTGAAAGCCAGGAGCAGGTAGGCAGAAAAGAAACATATCGTCATAGCCCATTTGTCTCTTCAATGTATTTCCATTTTGTCCTGTCTCTAGATGCTCCTGTGAGCTCCGTGGCTCTCCGGAAATCTGGGGATTATGTCATCACCCTGGGAACCCGGTTTGCTGCTTTGAAATGGAAAGACCAGCTGGTAACCACCATCGCTCATGTCGACAAGGACAAACCCAACAACCGATTCAATGATGGGAAAGTGGACCCTGCAGGAAGGTATTTTGCAGGTATGGTGGATGCTGTGCCTTTCTCCATCCTGCTCAGTGCTTGCCCTGCTCCTCCCATGAGCTTTTATAGCCAGCATGCAATGATCAGTGTCAGGTACAGCGTTTGCTCCTGCTTACCTGCTGGGGACCGTCTTGTAGAAGTGAATTCCGGTTGTAAATCACTCCTCGCAACCTTATTAGAACTAAAAGGAGACCTGTTATTCTGAGCTTGCCTAGTTTAATGTACTGTCCTGTCTCCTCCCTGTTGGCACATTGGTTTCAAATACAGGCCAAATGCCAGGAGAAATATTTTTCCAATAAGAAATTTATGGTATCATGCTTTTTTGTTCATCATAAATAAAAGCTTATAAGTGACATTTCTAAACACAACGTGATGTTGAGCCTCAAGAAAGGTCAGGGATGATCTTGTCAGTGTGTATGAATACACACAGTGGGGTAAGGAGGTGGAGCCAGTGTTTTCTCAGAGATGCCCAGGGACAGGACAGGAGGCAGTGAACACAAACCAAAATATAGGTAGTTCCACTGAAACATAAAAGCTTTTTTTTTTTTTCAGTTTGAACACTAGACTAAGTTGGCCAGTGAGGCTGTGTAGCCTCCATCCTTGGAGGGGCTCAGACTCGTACGTGGCCCTGAGTAGCCTGGTGGGCACCAGAGGTGCCTTCCAGCCTCAGCGAGCCCTTGGTTCTGCCCTCCTAGTCTGAAAATCCCCATTTTGTGTTGAGGCTCCCAGGCTCCCTGGTGCCCAGCCTCCCGAGGGCCAGTTCAAACAGACAACCCTTGAGTCACAAAGACGAGATTTGCCTTCAAGAAGGCTTTTTGTAAGAGAGGATGATGAAGTGTTTTGTGATGGTGCTGCTATAGCTGCTATACAGAAGACACGTTGGAAGGGGCGTTTTGGCGACACATTTCTTAATGCTTGATGTGACTGAGCCAGCTCTGCTATTGAATTCACTCTCGGCACTGTTTCTACCGTGCTCCAACAAAAGACACAGGCTTCCTTTTTGGTCATCCTTTGCTAAAAGCAAGCACTTGGGAAATTTACCTTCTTTGATTCCAACTCAACTCTCCCCTGAGCTTTTGAAGGCCCCTACAACTCCCTCTTGCACTGGCAGCAATGGGCATGGCCATGGCAAGGAGCTGCCCACCCGACCTGGGGAGAACCTGTGCACCCTGAACCTGCCTTTCCCTGTTGGCTCTGCCCCCAGGTACGATGGCCGAGGAGATTCGACCTGCTGTGCTGGAAAGACACCAGGGCTCTCTGTACACGCTCCTCGCTGACCACTCGGTCGTGAAGCACTTCGATCGTGTGGACATCTCTAACGGGCTCGACTGGTCCCTGGATCACAAAACCTTCTTCTATATTGATAGCTTGTCCTACTCTGTGGACGCCTTTGATTATGACCTCCAAACCGGAAAAATTGGTATGAATCATGGGATTTTAAGATGTTTCTTTTTTGCCTAAGTATTTTGATGCTTGTTTTCACTCCGGTTATTATACAGAAGATGAGTTATCATCTGTGGTCTCGGATAACTTCTTCAGAATCCGCCTTGAAATAAAACACCAGAAACCATAGTAGAATTAATCTGTGCCTGCCTGGGCTCCTGGTTCAAACTAGTCAGAGGCTGCTGGCCATATTATAAAGTATTTAAAATGCATGTCGGAGTTTGAGTGGTAATCTGGAATACTGTAGCTGAACACAATGCCTATCTGATCTGCCCATGTGAAAAGGGCAAAGTGTTTCTCTATGGTTAGATTTCTGTGGCTGCATGTTCCTTATGACAGAGTAGGCAAGTAACAGGAATAGCTTGTAATCTCTTTTACAAAACCACTGCTAGGCTTCTTTAGTGTTGGTTTTTCTTTTTTTTTTTTTTTTTTTTTTTGCTCTGTTTTGTTTTCTATAATATAATAATATAAGCTCTTAAATGAACAGCAGATAGTGCTGGCCAACAGCTGGAGAACAGCAATTCAGAACTCTTCCTTCATTTATTTAAAACAAACAAACAAAAAAACCTTAAGGGCTTCTGCATGTTTGGGCAAAAGAAGAATCCCAGCAACTTGGACTAATTTGCTTTTAAGTACATGTATGGCAGCATTTTGCTTTGAAAGAATCCTGCCAATTTGGAATGAAGTTAGTTTTAAAATTCTACATTTAAAATTGTTTTGGGGGTATGGCATCTTGCATCAAAGTCTCTCTGCCATTCTTATAGTTTGCAGTTGATTTTTTCTTCAGGAAATAGGATTTTTTTTTCTCCCTCTCTGCCCCTCTCTTCTTTTTTCTGTGGGCAATCTGGCAATCCCGAGGAGCACGAAGGAAACTCATTAAAAATCTCTCTACACATGAGAAACACTGAAGCTGTCAGAGCATAAAGCAGACACTGTTGAAAAGTTGGATTTAATCTTTCTTAATAACAGTGGATAAAAGTTCAGATAGAAATGTTTGTTTTTAAGTTGACAGTATGCCTTTGAAGCCAGTGCTTTTCCGAACTCTGTGTTTATATGAACTCCGGGTGTATGTAGCTGGAGGTCAGTTTTGTGCTGCACACTGTTTTTTGGCTTGTTCCTGCAATCCGGCTGAACAGTCTCCAGTTCTCTCTTGGACTGAGACACACATGTACTTGAAATGGGCCAGACTGCTTTCATAAAAAGAGTTAATGTTCTAAATATCTATACAATTAATTTATTCGGTTGTTCATTTAATCTGTGAGTAATACACTAGAAAAGAGTATCAAGAATAAGCACTATGCTTTCGCTGGATAGAAACCTATCCACAGGTTTTCATGCTGAGAAACAACTATCTTGGGAAACAAATGGGGTGGCAGAGATGATCCAGCTATTTCTTTCATCTGAAAGTACCTAGAGCTTCAGCACAACTTTTGAAAATAATAACTCAGGTGGGTTGTAGCTAACGAAAATTTTAACAAATATCTCACTTCGTTTTGTTGTCTTTTTATTATTATTATCATTTTTCCCTGCCCTGCAGGCAACCGTAGGAGCATGTACAAACTGGAAAAGGAGGAAAGCATTCCTGATGGGATGTGCATTGATACCGAAGGCAAACTTTGGGTAGCTTGTTACGATGGAGGGAGAGTGATTCGTCTTGATCCTGAGACAGGTGAGTCCTTGCAAAGGGTCGACGGGAATTCTGCATCTAAAAAAGCCAGAGAAGCAGAAATGAAGATGAGAGCCTTTCCCCCCCTCAACACAAAGATGGTATATCTGTTCTTTTTAAACCATTACTTTTTTGTGTTGTTGTTCACGATATTAAGCCCCATCCTAACTTACTGTTCTTAAGACTTAGCTTTGTGAACGCGTCGCCTTTGCCGTCAGCCTCTGCTGTGCTGGAACAGGCAAGGCTGCTGAGGGGCTTGCCGTTACTCCGGTGAGCTCTTTGAGCTAGCAGCCTCTTGCAGCTTAAAAATTTAAAACCATTGTTAAAAAAATGGATTAACCGTGAAATGGCAAAGCTGACTTGTGCCTTTTATTTTTCTTGTTTATATAGTGTGGTGTGATGTTTTGGGCAGTATGCCAAGGGGAACACAAGCCCAGCATAACACTGATGCCAGCGATACTTTTTTTTATTGTTGAAAAATGTTTACCCCCTTTTTTTTTTTTTTTTTTTTTTTTTTTTTTTTTAACTGAAATCATAAAAAGTGTTTAATGAATCCCACAGCATGTTGTCCTTCCCGAATGCTTTGGGTGTGCCCAGTGCGCGAGTCTGTCACGCACTGCCGCCTGCCTTGGGACTCCTCCAGAGCCTCCGAGCTGAGGTTCAGAGCGTGTTTTTCCCCTCGTCTTTTTATTTCTACCCTGTCTGCCCTGCGAATACCCACGAGGAGCAGTGAGCTCTACCACTTGCCCTCTCTCGCTCCATGTTTTCTCCTTTATCCCCCACTGGTCATTGCCCTCTTCCTTCTGTTCATTTGCTTTGCCTCTCCTCCCTGCTTTTTGGAGGGAGGGAAGATGTTCTCTTAAGGAAAAGCTAATGTCTGTAAGCAGATACATAGGGAGAGTGTAATAGGAGGGAAAGCAGACAGAGTACCAATCCATAACCCATATCCAGCCTCCATCTGACTTCAGCTCGAGGTGCTCTGAGCTGGATGTGGTAACTCGGTGGGTTTCTCTTCTATGCACTTGTCTCTCCTTAAGCCCCTGTGAGACTTGCAGCAGGTGGTAGCAAGAAGTTTCCCAGTGTCGGTTCCCAAGTGTCAGTTTGCAAAGGAGCCACCTTCTTATGTGACAACTCAAGCTCACCTGCCCTCTCTGTGCTGTTTTCAAGTAATATGCAAAATCTGTAATTTGCTAAATTCTGAGGGAGCTCTGACTATTTAAAGAAATGATCCAGACAGCTTGAAGGTCTTCATGAAAGCCTTTCCCTTAATGCACAATAGCAAACAAGCCTGGCTTGAATTCCTGTTAGCCAGTTGCAGATATATTCAATGACAAAGAGTTCATCTAAAGCACATGGGATTTTCAGATTTTCATTGACAGAAAATGTGAATTATTTTTTTAGGGAGGTGGAGTGGAATGGGTGGATGTAATGGAGTTAGTTCAGAGTGAGGTGGCTTTTCAGGGTTTTTTTTAAGGCACCTCTGGCTGGACAGAGGCCACCGGATTCGGGGTGCGCTGCAGGCTGTGATGATCGACGCCGCTGGGTGCACAAAGGGCTGAAAAGTGATGTTTGACATTTCTATTGCCAAGGCTGGTTGTGTGGCCTGTTTGTTTTGTGTTGTCATACGCCTTAATTAGGAGTTCAGTATCTCCCCAGTTCTCCTTATAAACTTTTTTGGTAGTCCTTGCCTATGAAGGATCCACAGACTTGCTGAGGTTATCTCTACTGCAGATGCAGAGCAGGGACGAGTACTTCAGGCAGATTTCAGAACATCCAAGCGCATCTTCTCTTGCATCTCCAGGAGGACATTGCTCAGAGCTTTGCAAACACTATATCCAGGTCCCTTTTCTGCTGAGACCTCTCTGCAAACACAGTATCTTCGTGGCGCACACCGCTTCGCCGACACCCAATGTTTTTCCCACCATTTTTTTTTTTTTTTTTTTTTTTCTCCCAGACTTGATGTTCTCAAACTGGCCAATTTCTAGGGTGGCCTCTGGAGCATTTTGTGTCACCTATCCAGCCATGCAATCCTTACGTTTCCAGCTGACTGGATAACCACAAAGTGCTGCTAGAGCCAGTTGGTGGGAGCTGAGTCTCAGGTCTCTTTATTCTTGTCTCTCCCAAGCAGCAGAGAGCACTTCTTTTCTCCCAATATTGCACGTATTTTGAAACATCTCACCTTCTCAGGGAATCGCAGGTAACCATCTGGGCATGTAAATAACCTCTGCCAATCTAAGTCCCACTATAATGAGGGTTTGATTTTTTTTTTTTATTATTTTTATTTTTTTGGGACATTGAAGGTTAATGCCAAATATACTTATTATATCATCATCTACTATATATCTCATCAGATACCCAAAGTCCTCAAACTGTTCTAGCTGTCACATACAAGAAGCTCTTTTACCACTGCTGACTTGCTTTCTACTTTTATTTGTTTTGTGATTAGAAGCAAGATGTTTTAATGCTATCAGCCAGGGCCCTCATACAGCCAGAGCCAAAGCAGAGCCCAAACTGCCCTGAGGATGTGGCATGGGGAAGTATTTTATGCAAGTTTGATTCGAAAGCCCATTGAAATCTCAGGAAAGTCTAGGAATTCACCTTCCTCGGCTCCAGGCAGTAGAGGTGCAGGAGAGCTGCACGGTGCCTGCTGGCTCCAGGCGCCCTTGGTAGTCAAAGCAGGGAAGTCAGCAGGTCTCGGGCGTAATTCCGGTGACCTATTTTAGGGAGAAATTATGTCCCATTTCCATGGACTATATGGGCAGCCTGGATGATGAGCTCAGGTGTAGGTGTCTGTGCTAGAGCTGTTAGCATTTAATTAGAGGACTCGCAGGGGTTTGGGGCAGGATCCACTTGCGATAACTGAGGCTGGAACTTGACCAATTATACCCTGGCAGCAGCGGTGCGGCTTAAGCAGCAGGATATTTCTGTCTGTGCTGGTTCTCACCAGCCTGCCGGAACACAGCATGGGAGCTGCTCCTGCCTCGTCGTCGTCCTTGTGAACCACCTGGCTCCACACTGGTTATTCACAGTAATAATTTATTTAAATTCCTCGGCAGAGTAAGCAGACAAACCAGAAACAGCATGCATGTTTTCCTCCAGGAAAAAGACTCCAGACTGTGAAACTTCCTGTTGACAAGACAACTTCCTGCTGTTTTGGAGGAAAGGATTATGCAGAAATGTATGTGACTTCTGCCAGTGAAGGCATGGACAAAGACTGGCTTTCAAGACAGCCACAGGCCGGTGGCGTTTTCAAGGTGAACGGTTCTTCTAGAAGCCTTTTTATTTATTCATGTATTTCTTTTCTTTTTTTTTTTTCCTGTCCTTCGTTTAGATAGCCAAAGAGTTGGAAAGGTGGGAAGCAGGACAAGGCTGGTAGAACATCAGCCATTTAGTGTTCTAAGTTATTGCTCAGAGTTTTGCTTCCTATTGCACGAGAGGAAAGACAAATGTTTTTAGAGGTATAAAAACACTTTTTAAAATATGTCCTGTGCTTCTGTGCAGACACATGCCAAAGACTGCATCGTCAGCTGCAGGCTTAGGGCCTGGTAGTATCTGAGGAGGGGCTCTGTGGGGAATGGACTATGGCCTGTGATTATTTAGCTTTGGAGAAATAGCGCGGGTTGAAAGAGCTGGCCGTGACGGGCTGAGGTTTACCAAATATAGTGGGGTATCAAATTTGGCACAGTCCATTGGGCAGGAAGAGAAGTGTTTTATAGAGATGAATTATTACACTTATCTCTGTTTTTTTTCTCCCTCTCTCTTAATAGATAACTGGACTAGGGGTCAAAGGAATCCCACCGTACCCATTTGCAGGTTAAATATTCACTCCTAAGAATGGATTAAAGTGGACTGATTTAAGCAAGACGAGTTAGAAGGTCTTAATGTGGTATTTGGAATCTTTTCCTTTAGAACTGTAACACTATTGTAAGCTGCCGCCAGGAAAAGAAGAAAAACCACTGAAATTCACGGAATATTTTAAACCTGATTATTTTTTTTCCATTAAACTTCTATACCCTAAATAGTTTCCGGTACTTTTCCTGTTGTGCTAAAAAGATTCTCGCCCTAAAAAACTTTTGAATATTGTAAATTTATTCAATAGTAAACTAATCTGTTTTAACATCTTCTGTATTTGTTGTTTATTCTTCTGTCTCATTTGTGATTTAGTGTTTAAATATTGATTTAGTGTTCAAACTACTTGTAGCTCCTCCTTTACGCAGCTTCAGAGTTTCTCATAAAATATTCATTTGTGGTTTTATTGCTCCTTTAACTGGAACCTCATTTGTCCCATGAAATTCTCAACAAGTGAGTCCTTAGTACTCATTACTGCAGCTACAGCTTTCTTCTTGCATTGCATTTTTGAGACTCTCAGCTGGGGACGTGCTTGAGTTAACGTGGGTTAGCTGGAGCCTTCATCATCTCTCCCCACTGCGTGTTGTTAATTACTAATTTAGCCGCGTATAAAAACAAAAGTTTTGAGAGCAAAGACCATGGCTTTGTCCATCCACGGAAGGTCTCGGCTTGTGTAAGTGCCAGGCTTGTTCGCTGCATTCCTCTCTTGCTGGTAACTTCAGGTCGGTCAGTGCTAAGAGAAACTATAGCATAGCTCAGCTGGTTTTTAAACTGCAGGTTTTGCTCCCAGCGCGCTGCAGGTTTCCATGCTGGGACCTCCCCGCCAGCGGGTGAAATGCCTTTCCTGATCCTGCGCTGTTGGCTTAGCCACCGACCGCGCGCGGCGGAGCCCGTGCACACGAGTTTTCTGTGCAGGTAGCCCCGGTTACTGGTAGCTGATGATTTGGCCGCCGCAGGAAGTTCCTGCGGCACCTGCTCGTGCCTGCCCTGCCGCCCGGGTGTGCAGGGGGGCAGACGGGGCCACCGGCTCCCCGCGTCGCACCAAGGCCTTGGTGCCGCTGCAGGACTTGGTGCCGCTGCGGGAGTGACTTGGCCTTTCAAAGCGCGCGGTGACGTGGACGAAGGGCAGGTTTTAAGCAGCCCTGCAGCAGCTGGGGTTGGAAGACGGGACGTGAGGCAAGGAGGAAGCTGGGGGTTGCTGCTCTCTGGGGGCCCACCGTGCCTCCGCTTGCTCGGTGTGGCGCGAAGCAGTGTCAAGCGCAGCAGAGGGAAAGTTTATGAACTCCTGGAGACAGAGAATTTGTCAAATTTAGGGCTTCAATTGCATGAAGTCGTAAGTCTAGCGATAATTGAAATTTAATGTAAATCTGAATTTGCATTCGGAGATGCGGCAGAAAATAAGTAGGTGCAAGCACTTAATAAGCTCTCTGTATAATCACTATCAAGTTGCATAGATTTCTGCACCTAAATTTGTACTTCTCTTTATTTGAAAAACAAAGGTTCCTGCGGTGGCACAAGTACCAATAACAGAGCAGGGTAAAAATGCTAAATGTAGCAGCCAGCACTGCTGCGCTTTGGTGCTGCAGCCTGTGGTGATGCAGGTGCGGATGGAGAAGGGGAGAAAAGGGAGCTTTGGTGTTGCCCTCTTTGCTCCTTTGCCCTTTGTCCATCTCAGCTGTCCCGTGCCGTGGCCATGGTGCGCTGCTGCCCACTGAGGTGGGGCTGGTGGTACCTCTGCGGCGTTGGAGGTGGCATTTCTATAGGCCTGTGGCAGAGATGGTGAGATGGGCGTGCGTGAAAATGCGTGTGTGGGAGTGCGAAAGCACAGGAAGAAACAGCAGCTTGACGTTAAAGCGGTGGCCTGTGTTGGTAACAAGTGGCATCATTCTCGGTTAAACTGCGGAAGGTGCGTCCTGCCTGAGAGCGAAGCCCAGCACAGCGCAGGGGCTCCTGGCCAGGGTACCAGCCCCTGACCACGCGCTGATAATACGGCGCGGCAGTAAAGTGATCTGCGTCCCGCCAGATGCCGAGGGCCATCTTTTTTTCCTGTTAGCGCACCGAAAGATACAAGCAACCGCTCATACACATAAGAAAGATCTGCCCAAAGATTAGTTTGTCATCGCCAGCCAAGAGGCGCCTTAACGCAGTGAGGAGCCAGTGGCTGGATCCCTCCTCTCTCCAACAACAAATTGACGGGAACAGGCCGAGAGAGTTGCATTTTTGGTATTGCCAAAACACTCTGGGCTCATAGATGGCATCAGCCTCCGCTGGAGAGGCTGGAGCTGCTTGCAGCGCTCCTGCCCGGAGGAGCCCAGACAGGCGCCACGGGTGTTTTTTGACTCCGGTCTCATGACAGAGCGCTGGATCCAGCAAACCGGGACTGAGCAATCGCCTCTCCCGGGCCTTTCCCTCCTGCCTGCCAGCTCCCTCATTTAGGAAGGCTCCCTGGCTTTTTGTTTAATCCCTCATTTATTAATGAAACGTACCTCTCTGATCAAAGACTTGCGCTGATTTCAATTAGGGTTGAGCAAGAACGCAATGACAGGAAAAGCTGTATCAGGAGGAGTAGCTGCTGCGCCCTGGAGGGTTTTTTTTCTCCCTCGTGACCAAAATCTATAGTCATAGGTGAAGCGTATTTATTCCCAACCAAGCTGGAGAAAACTCAAATAATCCTTTGCGGGCAGAATAGCTCTACCAAAATAAAAGCAGAGGCAGTATTGACTGCCCGGGGAGCTCCCGTTCTGCCCAGCTCAAGAAGTGCGGAGACACCAGCTCCTTCCTACAGGAGGGCCAAGCCGCAAGAAGATAAGTCTCCGCTTGATTTTTGGACAGCATCGTTGGCTGGGATATTGCCAAGGTGAGTCGTTGTATCTGTGCCTGTCTGGAGCTTTTTAATCGCTGTGTCTGCATTAGCTCTAACCGTGTCTGCTGTTGTCTCCGAAAGGGAGGGAAAGAGAAATGCAGGAGACGACCGTGTCTAGCTGAAGAGCGACTTTAAGTGATCAGGGCATTAAGTGACATGCAAGGCAAAGCTAAGGTTAGGATGGATACCCATGGGGGAGAAGATGCACGAGGGTAATTTGGGGAGTTCTGAGGAAAGAGGTGAGGGAGGTGAGGGAGCAACTTCCCAAGGGTTTGCAAAGCCGCACTAGCATATTCAGAGGGATTGGCTGAGTGTGTGTTATAGAAGACAAATGCAATGTGTTTGCCAACTACATTAATATATATACTATGCAATGTATTTATGAACTGCATTACTATCTATATTGCACTAATGTCTTGATATGCTATCCCAATTACATTATGGTTATAAAAGCTAGGAACTATAAAAGAAAAGAGTAACAGTTGGCTCAGAGTGGACAAAAGGAGATGGAAGGGAGAGAGCAAGAAAGCCAAGAAATAAATACTCCAGAGGAGTATTTCCTCCGGAGGAAAATACTCCATGGAGGTCCCAGGCAGAGGTGCAGAGGTGCACGGCCACCTTCATCCAAGTCTGTAGAAACTGTAGAAACTATTGGTCACTTTTTGTGACCAATAAAATTAGAAACAAATGAACTTGATGGTGTGGGTAGGCTATCTAATTTGTGAGAATGATTAAAATAATTATTGGTTGGCTAGAAAAAAAATGCATACACCTGTTGCTGAAGATTTGCACTGCTCAGCCGCCGAAGCCTACGAAGCTCTGAGAGGTGTCTCCTCCTGAAGCGACCGGCCTCGGAGCGGGCAGAGCCGGCGGCGTTTCCAGGGGCAGGGGGAGAGGCAGGACGCCGGGAGAACTGGGGCTCTGGGAGCTGGCGGGGCAGGGAGAGCAGCCGGGCTGAGAGGCGCTGCAAAGCGCGGAGGAGGCCGCGGTCTCCTGGGGCATCTGCAAGGCACCGTAGCCGCCCGAGTAAATCAGAAGTGCGTCCTCCGATTTCCACGGCCGCCCGTACGCCTAATATGAGAAACTATATTGCGTTTGAGCTGCTCTCCAGCAACGCAGCTTATGCATTTTTTAATTTTATTGAGGTTTATGCTCCATCCTTTGGTGGGACTCGATCTTACTTTGCTGCAGTGTGTGGTGGTGGTGTTAGTGAATGCACCAGACCAAAAGAGTTGAATGAGAAATATGGTTTTACCATTAAATCTCACTCTAGGAAAAATGCTTTGGAAAGTGTTTAATAAGTAAAAAAAAAAGGTTCTATTTTTCTATACTTTATTGTTTTTAAATGAAAACCACTGAAATTATCTTAAAACAGAATTTTCCTTTCAGCTATTTCTACTAGGTGAAAAAGTATTTCATAGGAAGCAGAGCTGTGAAAAGAAATTCATCCAGGTCTACATGAAGTCCCCTTCAAAGTTATTATTTGGATTAATGAGAGGAAAGCGTAGAGTACTAGTAAAAATGCTGGCAGAAACAGAGAGTTAGAGCTGAAGTTAGACCTGAGCCTCTGGTTTGGGTTGAGAAATGAAGGAAGTCTAAGAAAGGTCCTTAGCCTGAGCACAGTTGCTTTGCTCAGAATGTGATGATTTGGCAAGAATTTGTTATTGAAACATTACTGACTTTTTTTTTTTTTTTTCAGTAGAAATATTTGAGTTTATCTCCAGCTCAGAGGTGTAAGTTTTGACTCTGAATTTGAATCTCTGATGACTGTGAGGGGGCAATACTCAGTCTGTCTCTCTTATTTGCTTATCTGGGGAAAAATTTTGAGCTCACGAGCCGTCAGACTGAAGCATGCATTAAATGTTTACATGTGTAAAGGAGTGCATTTCTCTTGCATGCTGGTTTGGGGCCGTTTCCTGGCAGGTGGCCCCTGTCCTTGATGATTTTGGTGGGGTGACTCCGCGTCCCGCGCGCACAGAGGCCTCGCGTGCCCCGCGTGCTGCAGCAGGAGCAATGGAGAGGGTCCCTTCTGAGGGAAAGCCGCCGGTGGCCCTGCTGCTCTGGCCCGCGTGGTCTCTGCCCCCGCGCACGCTTTAGCTCATCCCTCCTCATACGATCCCCCGTGGAGCCCAGCGTGGGGGCTGGCAGCCGGGGGCCCCCGTCACCTACCTCTGCTGGGTGAGGATGGGCGAGGAAGGCACGCGGCACCTTCTGTCTTCGCCTCCCACGTCCGAAAAGAAGAGCAAACACCGGAGAAGAAGTGTTAAAAGCCAACAGAAAATCAGTTGATTTGGTGCGTGCAGCAAGCCCGGCGCTGCGGCGGGGCCGAGGCGCAGCAGCCCCGCAGCCTCGCCACGCGGGCAGCGAGCTTTGCACAGCAGACGAGAGGCGAGCAGGTGCCCGAGCACCAGGAGGCTGCGGCACAGTTAGGAGCAGAAGCCAAGCCCTAACGAGGATGATGATACACCTTAATCGCATGAATATCTTCCCTTATCATTCAAAGTGGCTTGTCCTGCACGACCTTCCACTTTGTCTGTTATTTACCTCCTCTCACCCCTTTTATCACCCTACACCTTCATTTGCTCCCCAATTTGCGAAGTTTAGGCTAGCCCTTGGGGCAAATGGATGGTGCAATGTCTCGGTTCTCCTACCCTACTCGCATGACATGAGAAAAATACTGAGCAAGGATTTTTTCTGTATCACATGTTCTGCTGCTGGCACTACAAAACAGCCCATTCAGAAGGGGTTTGGTTCATGCCTCATCCTTCATGTGACTGCTGACTGAATAGAAAATGCAAAAGGTTACCTGCTCAGTGCAGATAACATCAACTATTGCACATTTTTAATTATCTCTGAAAACTGCAGCCAGTTTCGCTGGACCAGTGCTGGAAGAGAGACATCAACCCAGGTCTTGCAATATTTTTCTCAGTGGGTGTGTTATTGTGATTAACTGCAGGGTTTTGCCTTGGTGCCCTACAGCTTGATATAAATATTCAGCTGTTGGACTGAGGTAAAATTGCTCTTAAAATTCCTTGGTTTGCAGAGACCATTGCTTCACGGTATGCATCTCAAAAGCTTCAACTGTTTGTCTTATTCAAATCTTCAACTTGAAATTAAAAATAAGATAATGTATGCTTGCATGGGAGAGAGAGCAACAGTACAGAAACACTCTGAGGATGATCATTAATTTCTGTTTAACCTGTATCTTATGAATACTGAAAATACCAATTTTGCCAAGATGATTTTTAAAAGCAATCTGTATTGAAGATTAGGAAGCCTAAGATTAGATTTCATTCCTAACAGGAAATATTTCTCCCAGGTTCGAGACCCTGATAACTCCAAGCTGTTTAACTCAGAAAACATCGCAGTGATACTTCTTAGCCCGTTATTCTCTACAAGGGGCTTAGGCATAGTTCCAGGAGGCTAAAACATCCACATAATTTTGTAGTGAAGATATAGGCAAAGTGAACATGTTTTCTTTTATCCTGGGAACCAAAGAGGACCCCAGGGTAGGACGCAGGAGGAGCTGCTGTCCTGGGCACTGAAGGGGAGCGTTCGTACAGGAAGGAGCATTAACCCTGATGGGACAAGAAGGACAAGCAGGAGCGTTAACCCTGGCGAGGCGCCTACACTGGTGTAAAGGCCTGGATACGAGCCTGGATGTGAGGGAAGGGTGCTCTGGGGATGGGATCCTTCTTCTCGTCCCTCAAAGGCATCAACAAGTATTTGTCTCCCCAGAGAGGAGCAAAAGTGGCCAGGGCAGGGAGCTGAATTTGGGCTGTTTGAAGAAATGGCAGTGCCTGGTCCAGAGAGGTCACCCTGGACCAGAGCAGGAGGGAATAAAAGGGGATGCAGGAGGCCTCAAGATGGCCATGAGTTATTAGGTTGTGTGAGTCATCTGTGCACGATGCAGCATGGAGCAGTTTGATGAAATTCTGTCACAATTTATTGAGGCTGGGGCATTTTGCCAGGACCCCATATACCTGCACCGTGGCCCTCGCCCTCTTGTGCCATCATGGCCCCGGCCTTAGGGACACGGCAGGAGCCCCTGCCTTGGGCAGTGGTACCTGTGTCCCCTGGCACCGTGGCACCAGCATCCAGGATAATGTGGCGTTTCCATCCCCGGAGTCGTTCAAAAGGACATTCCCATTGTGAAGCCAGTCTGGCTCCAGAAAGGTGTAAAAAGGGGGCGGGTGCAGCGTAGGTTTGTTACTCTCCTGCCTGTGCATTATGAAACCCGGGTTAATTACCTGATTGCATGTTCCTCTGTGCACAGGAGGGGGCTGTGAATCAGTGTTTGCAGCGGCTTATCTGCAGGGCCTCTGCTCCGCTGCTGCAGAAGCTGAAGAACAGTCGGTAAATGAGACAGGAGCTGGTGGGAACAGAAACGTTTAATAAGAACCAACAGATTCAGTGAAACCATCAATGAAATGATTACGCCCTGGAGATTGGGCAACATTTTCTCCTCTGCCAGAGCCAGAGTTAGTGCCAGTCTCATTGCTGAAATGAGAAGACTTTCAATAGTTTCAGTGCTGAAACTTCTCAGAGATGCGAGAGCAGCTCTGTGTTTTCCAGACCATGGTACGACAGTGCAATAAAGTCAGCATCAGACCTCTGAGCATCAGGTCACAACCACACTAAAAAAATAACTATGTGGACAATCATGGACCAGAGCAGACAGTGCCCTATTTCTTTACTAATACAATGCAGTCAAAGGGGCAATCATGAAAAAAAAAATAAAGAGAGACCAAGTAAGCACATCTCATGCCATCCTGCATGTGCACAAAATCATTTCTTAGCCCGAATGCTCGACTCTGCATCCTCAGCAAGGTTCCTTTGGCATCACTTATTTGCTGGGGAGGGCTGTATTTGGCAGTGCAGTTGCATGGACCTCTCCATGACCACACGACTCCGTGTCACACATGCCCTGGGACCCAGACAGCGAGACAGCTACGCGGGTGCCGGAACACTGCCTTTTTTCCCCACGCGGTGACTATTATTGACTCTTCGCACTTACGCTGAAGCAGATGAGCCCTGGCTAATTGGCTGTGAGGTAACCCTTATCCCCAGCTCACCTCCGCAGCAGCCAGGCCCGCATTAGAATACTAAACCGGAGGGATCCCTAGCGTTACGCCAGAGGCTGGCTGGCTTCCAAGGCATCTCGCGCTCATCCGTAGCCGGCTAGAAGAATCTGCTGAGGCTGCGGAGCTGAGCCGAGGGAGGCAGGGAATCCGGGTCCCTTGGTTTTGTGAGGGCCGAACCCTGGGGGTTATGGCCCGTGTCCCCCATGCCGCAGTGGCAGCAGTGGCAGCAAGCTGGGTGCACGGTGCTGAGCTGTGCCCTCATGGGCTTCGCCTGCCACTGTGCAGGGCTGGGTGCCCTGCACAAGTCAGGCAGCAGCTGAACATCCAAAAAGCAGTGTGGTTGCACGTACCAGAGAGATGCCGAGGGTTGTGTTTTATTTTATTTATTGATGTGTTCATTGCTCAGGTGCTCTTTGGAAGACAGCCTTGAAATGCCACCAGGGTATCTGGTTTATCTGAGTGCTTTGTGCTTGAGGAAAGGGAGTTTGGGTGTTAGAACAGGTTATTCATGTATGCTTTTTTTTTTTTTTTTTTTTTTTGAAAATTAAAAAAAAAGAAGAGCAGGACTGGCGACTGGCTCTTCATTTGGACCAATGCGGCCCAGAGGACTGGTAGTTGGCTCTTGATTACAGCTGGGTCTCTGCAATCTACCAAAACCGGATTTCTGATGAACAGCTACCTCAGGGCCACGTGGCCATGCCAGGCACTGTTTTTTGCATGAAAAGCTTGGAGTGGAAACAAAGCACTGGCTTTCAAAGGCAGGAATATTCCCCAGCAGTTTGCATATTCGCATTAACTTGATGTGGGAACCACTGGGAGCTTTGCGGTGGCTCTGATGGCTCTTTGGTACCGAGGAGCTGCAGCCAGTGCTGCCCGCGCGCAGGCGCTTCCTCCGCGGGCAGTTAATAGGCGTGTGCTAACGAGCCAGGATCTTGCTTTTCTGCGACGGGACTGTCCCCCCACCCTAGCCGAGCTCCTGCCCGCCGGTGTCTTCTCACAGTCTGCAGGAAAGCCGGCCCTTCTCCTGGGGACCGTTCCCCCGGCGTCCCGGGCCGTGTCACCACGACTTGCTGGCTCTGAGGGAGGCAGACGCCTCCTCAGCAGTCCGTGGGACCAGGATGATTCCTCAGCGAAAGGCAGGAGCAGACTCGGTTCCCGGGGCTGGGCGAGGATACGGCCTGTCTGCCCAGCCCTGGTCCCCGGGAGGCACCTCCTGCTCCTGCTGAGGTGCCACATTTGCCTCCCGCCTGGCCTTACCTCCCCACTCCTCCTCGCGGGGCCTCTTCGCTCGCCATCCCATCAGGGATGGTGGCCGCCTCCTTGCAGTGGTCAGCGGTGCCGACCTGCCCAGGTATCTCTCGGAGATGCCGTCCTGCATCTCTCGGATAAGACCCCAGCAGCCACAGTGTGCGCATTATTCTTAGGCAGGCGGGCAAATGCTAAAAGCAAGGTCCATATAAAAATCTCTATACGTAAGTATATTTAAATATGTGTGTAACTGCATTGCTAGGTGGCTTGAAAAACTGAAAGCAGAGCAACTTCACAAAACCTACTGATGCTAACGGAGGGAAATTGCCCTGAAATTTGCCCTGAAAAAAATACCAGAAAATCCACATAGGAAAAGAGCTTGAAAAAAAGAACGTGAACTATAAATTTTACTGTTTTCTCCTAGGCTTTTATGTGTGTTTCCCATTTAAGGATGATTTTCTCAATAGAAAATTCAGATCCTCAAGCTCAGTTCCAGCCTGAGATGCGCTCAGATAAAATTAAAACAGAAGTCATGGAAAAATCACAGGCATCTCCTAAGCTACTGCACTGGGTGGGTTTGGGGAGTAAGGGAAGCTTTGCTGTTTACGAATTCCATTTTTAAGCATAGTAGCTATGCAAATCCATACAACAAGAAGTTTAAATTAGATTAATCATTTACTCTCTTCTCTTCAGACCATGTCCTCCTCCATTAAAATTGAATCTGTTGTGAAGGAGAAAAACAGGATGGGAGAGTGCCCAGTCTGGGAAGAAAGGGAAAATGCCCTCGTGTACGTAGACATTAACTCGCAGAAGGTTTGCCGCTGGAGCACTGTCACCAGCGAAGTGCAGAGCGTCTCTGTGGGTAAGCGGAGCTGGCAAACGTGTTCGCTGCTTTGCCGCGGGCCGCTTTCCTGCGCTGCTCCCGGTCTGTCTCTCCTGCTACGAGTCCTGCAGCTTTGCAGCTCCCTTTGGTGCAGCCCTTCTAGCTGTGTCCATGGCAAGCTTATTGCCCCCAAGATGTGCCGATGGTCTCCGTTGAGGGGGGATGTAGCAGCGGTGACACTCTTGGAAAATGTTATCCTTGCTCTCCTGGCATCACCTCAGCCTTTCCCGGGCCAGGTAGCCCCTGAGGAAGCTCCACCGTGCACAGGGCGCTGCGGAGGGCACGGCTGGCGGGCGGCCCGGGGGCTGCCGGCCATCGCCCGCTCTCTCCTCCTGCAGATGCTCGCGTGGGCTCGGTGGCGCTGCGCCGGTGCGGGGGCTACGTCATCGCCCTGGGAACCAGGTTCGCCTTTCTGGACTGGGACACCCAGGCAGTCACCACCATCCTTGAGCTCGAACAGGATAAACCCAACAACAGGTTCAACGATGGGAAGGTGGATCCAAAGGGGAGGTTTTTTGCTGGTAAGTTCCTGGCAGAAATTTCACCTGAAGGAAAAAGGAACTAATTATGCCATGTTTTGTTCCCGACTCTCAGTTCCTCACAACCTCCACCACAGCAAGGGTGAGCAGTTTTGTGAGTCCTCTTTGCAATGCCTGCTGAAACAACTCTCGGATCACCTGATGGAGGAGGAGGAGGAAGAGGAGTCCTTAATCCTTTGATCTAAATGAGGGCAGTGGCTGTCAGTCATGGCTGTCTGTCAAGAGGGCTCTGCTATTACAGGACCCACCTTGTTTTTCAAAGGTCTACCCACACGGGACATGAAAAGCCAGGGAAGGGTGCACATGGGTAGGAAAGTTGCAGAGGAGGACGGTGCCTTGCCTCCTTCCCATGCAGCCCTGCCCATCGGGCCGTCGGAAGTAGAGGGGCTAGGAGAAAGTCTTGGTCTCTCCAAGGCAACTGGGACTTTTGCCATCAACGCAGCCAGGATCCCCCCATGCTTCTTTTCCTCCCTTAGAAATTATGACCCACACAGGGCAACCTGCACAGGGAACAGAGAGCAGCTGATGTGAGTAAAGGTGGATCCAGAGTCAGTTCCTTATTTGTTCTACCAGCCAGCCTTTTCCTCCAAATCAAGTTTGCCTAAACTGGTAGATCTATTTGACTCATGGTTATACTAGATATGTTGCTAGAATTAAGGGGAAGAACAAGAGAAAAGTTAGAGAAAAACTGCTTTACACATTGTTCCTTGCTGTGTCTAGTGAACAAACAACCTTAAGTTCAGTTTGGGCCAGATGTTGCAAAGCAAACTCATGAGCTCTCCTAAAAACAGAGGCCAACAGAAACAGTTTCTCACAGTTAGCAGAAAATGCAAACACCCTCCTGGTGTGCTTCAGTCCTGCCATTGCAGAGCTCTGCCATTTTCTCAGCAGAGAGAATCAAAAACTAAATAAAGAACATAAATGCGAGAGATAAATTGATTAAAAAAAATCCTCTCACTTCAGTTGCCTTTACTGGGTTCTGAGATAACTCTGTGGCTTTACAGCACCTGCATTTTAAGGTCACAGCCCATTCGGACTGAGGAAGTGGGTGTCAGTGACAAAAAGCCAGAGCATCTGACCTTTGGCAAGACCTCCGATTCGTCTCATGGAGGGCTGTGACTAAAGCCTCCATCCTTGGCATCTGAAACTTAAATTTCCCTGGAAGACAGAAACGTGGCCTTTCGTGGTCCCGGTCATTTCTGCAGAAGAGAGCTGCTCCTGACATCCTCTAGTGCCTTTGTGTGAATAGTCCGATGGGACTTCACCTCCTTCTCACTGCCGGTGGGACTTTCTCCTCTTCCACCTTCCTGCTGTTTCCCCACTAGGCCTTTGCTATCCTTTGGTGTGTAGGACGTCTCAGGGCCTGTTTCTACATCCCCTGCACCCTTGCGGCACCTCTCTCACTGCTACATAGTACTTTGTGATGGAGATGTCTTTCCCCCTTTTTAAGGCAGCCCAGGCAATGTAGGCTGGGGGTGGTCAGTACTGAATGAATAATAGAAATAGAAACTTAAGGAGAAGCGCTAGGACTTCTTAAGGGAGGATTTTGCTGAAGCACGAGGAAGTCACTCTCACGGGAACAAGCTGCTCTTTTCTGACCGATGGCCTCACTTGTGTTTCAGGTACGATGGCTGAGGAGACAGCGCCTGGGGTGCGAGCAAGGAGGCAGGGAGCTCTCTACACTCTTTACCCAGACTATTCTGTAGTGAAACAGCTGGACCAGCTGGACATCTCCAACGGTCTGGACTGGTCCCTGGACCACGGGACCTTCTTCCACATTGACAGCCTGACATACGCCGTGCATGCCTTCAGCTATGATGGGCACACTGGCAAGATTGGTACAAATGCTTTGCAATGAGCAACATTACTTCTTTTTCTGCAGCAGACCTGGTTGCGTAAGGGCTAGTGATTGATTCATTTGACAGATTTCATATTTTCTTCTCTTTACAGCTTGCTAGCAGGCCGACTGCAATTTTTCTCAAATGTGGTTATAAGCCCAGATGTGTTTGGTGAACAAACTTTTCACGTTTTACATTGTGAAAATGCAAAATGTTAGCACGTTCCCCTAAATGAGTGGATCATACTTAGACCTGTTTGAAGAGTTGCATGAAGGAAGCCCTTTATGCTGCAGAATCAAAAACAGCTTTCAGGGTACTGTTTATTCTTGAGTGCCATCTACTGGAACCCTTGGACTCTACTCGATCCATATATACAAACACCGAACGAGTGTGCAAGCATATTGCAGAAGTGTATTAAAAAAATCAAGTTACCATTGCGATTGCTTTTCCTTAACTCTGAAGTTAAAATCGCTTGCAGATATTTGGCAGATTTCACTTAAATTCACTTTCTGGGTGAAAGAATATTTACAGTATTTGCAAAAAGGAAATAGAAGTGCAAGAAAAGCTGGCGTAATTTAATTTCAAAACACCATTATTATTATTATTTTTTCTGTTATTGTATCAATCCGTCTTAAAGGCAAAATTTCATCTGAAACAAATGCCCTTTAAGGGCACTTATATGACTGAACTGATTCCCTTACAATTCTAATTGCTATGAAGTTTGTGTAATCATAGGTAAAAATCATACAAATTTATTACAATTACTCGGTTAGATTTCCATTTCAGCTGTTCTCTATTTCCACAGATTTAGGGTATAAGGTTTATAAAGAAGATTTAAGGTAACTTTTTACTCCTAAATAAAGTTGCAGTGAGCTTGAGCTTCCCCAGCCTTGGTTTTATGCCGGTGAATATCTGTTTTAGAGTAGCGCAATGACAATATTAAATGCAGGCCTGAGCAGGCATAATGCTACCCAAGGGCACAGCTCCACGCACTGCACACTTGTGGACCGACCTATTCTTGGCCTAATTAAAACTCGTAGCTTTATTGGCCATTACAATAAAGTTCTTGATCTTTTTGATCCCGTGAGAGATTATTTATTACTGACATTTAAATTAGACTCATTATTTACATGATGTATTGCTCATAAAAAGACATCCAGACTGCCACGAGCCCTGCAGATGCTATTGCGCTTGTGGTCGGCATGGCATGGCATGGCATGCGGCCAGTGGGGTGATGATAGGGCCAGAGGCATTTCGTTCTCTTTCCTTGATAAAATAATGTGTCCTAATTCAGTATGATCTTAAGCCACAATGACTCCACTGGGGGTTTGTGTCTGCCAGCCTACAGTAAAGAGTGTCTGCTACATTCATGTGTAATGCAGATTTTGCAGTGTGTCTTTGTCATAGAAAATGAGTCTACCGTCTGCTTGCAAGAGCGTGCCGCATGTTAGACCGGGACCTGCTATGGAAGCTGGTCTTGTTCACGTAGTCCTGGCCTTGCAATTCTTCCTGCAGCCTGCCCGAAGCTGGTGTACCATTTAGAAAAGGAGGAGCAAATGCCGGACGGGATGTGCGTCGACGCAGAGGGGAAGCTCTGGGTGGCCTGCATTGACGGCAGCAGGGTGATCCGCATAGATCCAGAGACGGGTAAGGCCCCCGCCAGCCCCGCTCGGTAATTCTGCTTGTGCTAAGCCTGGTTGACTGACTGATGGGCCACAGGCTTAAAGCTTCTCCCCCAAGGTACAACCTCAGCAGCCACCACTACTAAATCACACTGGGCACCTGAGCCATGCTGTCCTCAGAAGGGACGCTTATATGAAGATCACAGAATCCCAGAATGGCTGAGGTTGGAAGGGACCTCTAGAGATCATCCAGTCCAACCCCCTGCTCCAGCAG